>JAODAL010041609.1:0-35703 GCA_025379985.1 Phyllomedusa bahiana | reverse complement strand
CCCAAAAAGGGTCCATGGTTTGTCTGGAAAAAACTAGGGGGCGATGGTCTTTAAACAAGTGAGCCAGTGGCAGCTCCATAGAGGATGTAAAGAAGGGTTTTGCCAGCGGAAAAGAGATGGCAGCAGAGCACGGAAACTGGTGTCCCAATCCCTAGTATCCTCCTGCTGGCCTCTACACTGATGTCCTTGCTCTGCTGCCATCTATTTCTGCTTCGGACCACAGCTTGAGATGATACAATTTGCCATCAAAGTGTGGTAGATGCAGGTTCCACTTTTGGGACCTACACCTATCTCAGGAACTGGCCCCGAAAGTGACAACTCAGAATGGAGACCAGTGCACAACTCTCCGTTTTGTTCTAGGGATTTCCCTAGTCAAGAGGAGGTTGTTGGGCCCATATCAGAATCCCCTAAACAAAGGAAGGTTGTACACAACCCTGACTGGATCGCCATTCTGAGTTGGCAATTTCATGAGCTTGTTCCAAAGATAAATGTAGGTCCTGGAGGTGGAAGATACACCATTAAGATTTGAATGGCATATCCTCTCCATATACTGTGAAAGTCTATGGTGGAGTTGACCCTTTAACTATAATTATGTAAATATAAAGATATAACTAGTGATGAGCGAACCGTAAAAAATTCGAGTTCAGGCCGACTTGGTTTTGTTCGGCCGAAGGGACCTAAATTTTTGGCTCTAAGAGTCACAAAAAAAAAGTTCACAGGCAAAAATAATTATTCTTTCAATGCAACGAAAAGATGAGGACAGTGTAGTTACAAAAGTGCGCGGTGCGCTGCTAGGGTCCCTTTGACATGTAAGTAGACAAGTACTGGAAATGGACAGGGTAAGTGGCAGGACCCCCTATCACTTTCTGCCGGGCCAAAAACATTCAGATATTGGTGGCACAAAATATCCCAATGGGGAAATGGAGGTTCAGCTGACAGGGGCGTAGTTATAGGAGGTGCAGTGGTAGCCAAGGCTGCCATCAGTCATCTATTAACTGTTTCTGGGCCCCATGCAGCTAAATCAAATGGGACCCCCACCCACTACCAAATCCTATTTTTTTAACATATCACTGGGCCCCTTTTTGATTAGGGCCCCTGACAGAAGTACTGCCCTATTGACACCCCTGCCAGTTACCATGTGCCATTTCCAATACCGGTGTCTTCTTATGTGTCAATGGTGCTTTTGGACTCCCTCAAGTTGCTGGGCCATGCAGCGGCTGCTACTGTTGCACCCCCTATAACTACGCCCTGCCAGCTGAATCTCCATCTTCCCCATTGTGATGTTCTTGCTGCCGCCACATATATCACATGTACAAAGCTTACAAGCAAAGGCGTAACTTGAACTTCTTGGGCCCTGGTGAAAATGCCTATACTTTGCAACTGGCAAATAGGAATATAAATAGAATTTTTCTGTGGGATACCTGTGAAATGGGGTCTTATGGAAGAACCCTGACAGCAAATCAACTGTGTTCTTAAATGCTTATACTTTGCAAGTGGCAAATAGGAGGAGAAATAGAATTTTTCTATTGAATATCTGTGAAAAGTGGGTTGTATGGAAGAATGGTGTCTTCTACACTGACTGTCCCCCCAAAACTGCAGCAAGGAACTTTTGGGCACGGAATCAGATTTACAGCAAGAAGTCAGTACATCAAAGCAATTTCTTTTTAGAGCACATTGTCTTGTGCACAAACTGTCCCCCCAAAATAGGATCAATAAAAGTTTGGGCAATCAAAATAAAGATGGGAAAGATGCAGTCAGAAGCAATATAAAAATCCCTAAATACTACTGTCTATGATTCCCTAATCTTGCTGTACCCCAACCCTAACTAATCTTTCTAGCAGCTTTTCCTTTGTAAAATCGCTGGGAAATGGTGTCTGCCTGCTTTCAACCAAGCACAGCAGAGAGAGCAGTGTGTTCAGTTAAACTCGAAGTGACGTTCAACAGGAAATACAGTGACATACACATAAGACGGTTATGAGCCAATGAGATCTCTACACCCTCCGCGGTAATGTCTTTGACCCCCCTCTGTGCTCTGCACTGATTGGCCCCCTGCGAAAACTGAAGGAAGCAGCTGAAAGTGAAAATAACAATGGAGCGACCGCATGTCCCGAACTCGAATTTTACCAAACCCCACGCAAAAAAATTTGGTTCGGCTTGTGTTTGGAAAATTAGACTAGAAGTAACCATTTTCCTAATGGTACGGCTCATCATTAGATATAACATAATGTTATAGAGCACAATTAAGAGTCAGTTCATATTTATTCTTTCATGTTACCTACTTTACTGTTTCCAATGGCAAATACAGAAGAGAGGGTTCCCACAGCGAAGATCAAAGTGGGCCTTCAAAATAACGCCAGGACTTAGAGCGACAATTACGAACAGGGTTGCGGTTGAGTTTGTTCTAGCATACGTTTGGACGCTTAGAACCTGCTCGTAGCTCAGTTGACAGATGTATGAACTGTGTTTACACCGCAGAAAATCTACAGGGTACATCGCGTGATAGAACTCCAACACTTTTTTATGCCCCAATTCCATGGGGACGTGGTGCGTCAGGATTATTAGAGATAAGTAAAGACTTATGATCGAAGAGTGTGGAGGTCAAAATGTTTGCGATTAGAAAACTATCGCTCAGCGCATAACAAAGCCATACCAATTTCGCATAAGTGGGTAAGGATGCAATAAAAGTTTGACCACCATAGCCACTTTTTTGGGACACTTTTTGGTGCATGTTTGTGTTTTTAAATGGGACATATTTATAAATTGCTGTGAGACACATTTATACTAGCCATAGTGGACAAAAGTTGCTACCATTCATGTGTGTCCCTAATCACCAATGCTTCTATACTTCTCATTGGGGTGATCAATGTTGCAAATCTCTTTGGTATTCTCAATTGTTGGGTGCAATAGTCTGGTGGATACATAGCAAAGAAGCTGGAAGCAATTTAGAGTGGACTCCCTCTCTTCACGAGCCACAAGTGGTTCACTGCTATAATACATATAAAAAAATAACAAGAAAACATTAAATAAATGTCACAGGTGAAAGCTGACACAGCAGGAGCATAAATGCAAACATGAAATTGTGAGCGAAACATTGGAACTATATGATTATTTCAAAGTGGCAATTTTGTCAGATACATCTGCTCACAAAATTAGAGGGACATATGGCTTTGGTTGAAATTTTAGGATGAACGTAAAATTTTGTGAAATTTTTCTTAAATGCACTAAATGAGACCATCTATACCCTTTAGATGCACATGTCAAGTGTGTCAATGTTTCAGGGATCGCTTTTTGCACAATCACTGTGAACTTCTAAAAAGGAGCTTAATGGGGTTAAAATTCCACAAAGGTGTTTGATCCCTGATACTAGCACTCCCAGAATACAATTTAGGAGAGTTAATGTGAATTGGTTATTAACAGCACCCTTGCGATCCTGCTGTTCACATTGTGACAGCATGTTGTATACATAAAAATCTGAGGCTCTTAGCTCAAACTTGTAATCAAAACTTTGAGGGTCCACCCACCAGCTGCAAGGTGGACTCAGTCCAGATTGGGGCCGATGCTAAATCTTACTTGTCTTGGTGGCTTTCCAGGCCTCTATACTTTTCAGGTCATGAAGGTCTCAAATATACTCTGTTCTGATAAAAAAAGGGATAGGATTAAGGGTTGAGGGGAGATCACAACGCAAAATTAAGGCAAGTAACTTCACTCGCATATGCCGTCCAAAATAATTTCCAGCCACTCATTCAGGTTGTTGTTGATTAGAAAAACAAAGTATAACTGGGACCTTCATGCCTGAAAAGTATGGACCTGTTTAGACGTCCTTCTCACTGCGTGAGGTCAAACTTTGCCGTATGGTGGATGTGTTGTGTAATGTGTCATCCATTTTTTGGATGAAAAAATGTACATAGGCAGCAGAAATGTACTTTGAATTAATGTATATATTCAATACCTGTGTCACGCTTAGGGGCAACATGTATGTATTTGGTTCACCAGGGATAAAAAATTCATTTGTGTTGGCATTAGCTAGTGATAGAGTGTGTCTGCATTAATAAATCCTATTTTACTGTGATATAGATTGTGGAGTTTTTAGCTCCAAAAAGACAAATCAGGCTCAGTAAATCCCGCTTTGTAATTGGGTTCTGCCTGTTCAGCAAAGTTATGTGCGTGTTTTGCCGTCCTCCCTTCATAATGTGTAGTACATCATACGGTTGTGGCCTCCAGAACGCCTCCCCATGTTCGTTGAGATGCACTCGAACCTAATCTACCTACTTATGGAGTGGTGCGCATACAATGGACCCACAGAAACTCTTAACCTGGGGGCACAGCCCAATTCATACATGTCACCCTTAGTGTCTACAGAGTGCTGCTGTCTGTATTTATGTGTTTCCTTCACAATACCTTAAGATACCTTGAATTTTTCAGTTTGGATGTGGGGTTGATCAAGGATCACAATCAAGTACCAATAGGTTGGAGAGCACCAATTATAAACCACATTAAATGATTTACAAGTTGTATCATGTGGAAGGATCAAATAGGTAAATTATTTTTATATCAATTAGGTATTATTGCTACTGTTCAGATAATTGTAGTCAGGAGTAGAGATGGGCAATTTTCTCGAAATTCGGTTCGCTCACTTCGCCGAATTTCCCGACCAAAAATAACTTCGTTCCGAATTACTTCGGGACTAATCACGTTAAAAAACAGATATTTCCGGCTGCAAGGCCGCTGCAGGGTGTGTGGAGTAGAAAGTTACGTGTGCCTTGGGCTGTATGGATATGCAGAGGGAGCTTGGTTTTGGTCTTCATTAGACATTGCTTGGTTTTAGTATGAAACGCACATGGATGCCGCTCCGCTCCCTTAGACATCGCTTTCACTTAAAATTACGTTGGGCATTAAGAGGGCCAAAACTTGGACCAAAAAACTGATAGCTGGGAAAGTGTAGCCTTGATAAAAGTCATGCCAGCGAAAGTCTGGGAAAAAAACAAGCTGACCGAGCTCAAGGTTTCGGAACATTATGTGAAGTGTGTGGAGGTGACGGCGGCAGTCGAACAGCAGCATGAGGTAAGAGACGCTAGTGGCACAATGAAATTCTGGAGGTGGCAAAACAGGTGTAGGCCACAGTGTGGCACGAATGACACAGTATGGAGCGTCAACTCGAGGCTAAGCAGCGTATGCATGATGTCAGAGAGTGGCACACATGACAGTTCTGGAGGTGGCAAAAAAAGGGAAGTAGGCCACAGAGTGCACAATGTACGGGAGTGTGGAGGGTGACGGCGCGCAGCCTGAGATCGAGAGGTCAGACAGTGTGGCACAATCACAGTGTCTGAGGGGCAAACCACGAAATAAGCAGGAATAGGCCACAGTATGTTGCACAAATGGAGCGCTACAGTGTCTAGGTAACGGCAGCCATGCCACTAAGCAGCAGCATAGAGGTCAGGACAGTGGCACAATGCCACATTCTGGAGGGGTGGAAAAACAGGATTAAGGCACAGAGTGGCACAATGACAGAGAGTGGTGGTAGTTGGCGCAGCACGCATGAGGTCCAGACTAGTGGCACAATTACGTTCTGGATCCGGTCGGCATAAAAACTTGGAGTAGGCCACAGAGTGGCTACAATGACAGAGAGTGGAGGTGAGGTCAGCTAGGTTGCAACAGCATGGAGGTCAGACAGTGGACACAATGACACAGTGTGGAGGTCACTGGCAGCAGCGCCACAGCAGCAGCATGAGGTCAGACGAGTGGGCCATATGACAGAGTGTGGAGGTGGGTGGCAATGGTTCCAATGAATGGAATTCGTTCCAAAGTGAATAAACAGTCATCAGGTAGAAAATGTGCAATGAGAATACTTCCACTTATTCTGATGCATGTAGCATAGAAAGGCGTATGAGACATCCTAAGAAAACGCACAACTTTTTAAAGGGATGGTCTCAGCGCGCGTGATAGCACAAGCGAGGAATTGTCAAGAGGGCCAGAGCGCATGCACCTAGCATAGAGACCCAAACCGTACGTGAAACAAATGTATAACTGAAATAGAAGTCTTATGGTTGACATTTCATCCCAATGGTCCCTTTCGTGAAGTAACAGAATAAATATAATTAATAAAGGGACTAACATTTTTTTGTTCCCTACACCAATTCACATTCCAGTAGTTTGATTTTGAAGTGGGCTTTACCACAGATTTTGCTGAATATAAATAAAAAGGTGCAATATTTGGTAACAGTATTTTCATCGTTAAATGTACGCTAGGAAAATTAATAATAGAAACA
This sequence comes from Phyllomedusa bahiana, assembly GCA_025379985.1. Lineage (NCBI taxonomy): Eukaryota > Metazoa > Chordata > Amphibia > Anura > Hylidae > Phyllomedusa > Phyllomedusa bahiana. Next base: position 29,437 of record JAODAL010041609.1, on the reverse strand, counting down.
GAGTACTTATGACCCCATAATAAGTAGTACCCATGCTAGAAAACGTTTCAAGAGATTGGTTATGTATCAGAAGAAGTGTGGGGACGAAATGGGATAAATGTAAACGTAATGTGAAAAAACTATAAACTCTAAAAAAGAACTAAGGGCCTTAAGAAAGAAGATGTGAACAAGATGAGGAGGGGGGTAGTTATAAAAGGCCGGATAAGGGGGGGTACTAGTGACTATATGGATTGCAACCGAATGACACATAGTGGAAGCAATAGTCCCAACACTTGCAGATGAGGTTAGTATGATGATACGCTCATGAAAGATCCCCAACAGAAAATAATATTATTAATAAAGAATTGTAGATAGGAATATCTTAAGTGGAATAGTATATGATCAGGATATTATTGATGACAATAATCTATTTAAAAAATGCTCACGTTAGACACACCCAGGATACCAATATTATTTATGGTTACCAAGTTCCCAAAGATTGTAAAGAATAGAACACATGGCAGGACCAATAGTGTCGGTGGTATCATCTTACTTGTATTCCTCTTGCAATTTATATTGTCCTGCACCCAAGTTCAAAACTTCTACACTAGATGCCTGCAAAGATATCCAGTGGGACCTATTACAGAGATGTTTGAACAAGTGGATAACGGATGTAAGTGGCACTGTACAGGATATAAAGACATAACATATCTCCCTTGAGGTCAAAAACCCTCGTATACAAATATCCCTAAAGCAGGAAAAAGGCTAAATATATTTGAGAAGAACTTATAAATAATCCAAATTATCCACAAATGATTGTTTCTTACTAACATTATTGAACCATCATTCCTTACAAAAATTATTTAAGAATTATTGGCAAGTGAATTTTATTACTGCGGGGGGGTGGGGTAAAAAGAACCAAGGACGTTGAAATGGGTTCTCCAGCGAGATGACCAGTTATAGCCTAATATATTTATGGCCAACCTGGATAACTTATATCCATAATATTTTAGCGCTGGGAAAAACTACTGTAAAAATGGTGGTAAGATTATGTGGATACTGTGCTCTCTATTGTGGGCAACGGGACACACTAGAAGGAGTTAATCTTTTTGTTAGAAGACTCATATAGTGTACGGTGCATCCCTAATAAAATTCACAATTAATATTGACGCCAATATATATCCATTGACTACCCTAGATGTCAATATTATATAGAAAATAAAAAATTGAAGGATGGTGTGTGTGCACGGTAAAAGAAATTGGATATGAGGAAAAACCTCTTGCATGCAACAAGGCCAACATGCTCCTGTGTGTTTGATTAAAAGAAATTCCCTAAGGGGCCAATTTTGTAAGGAGTTAGGCGGATCTGATACACTAGATGAGGATAACAAAGTAAAATACACAGAATTAATAGCTCAAAATTTTGTGATAGAGGGTCTCGATGAGACTGAGGTACTATGAAAAATAGGGGTATGTAATAGGAAAGATTAAACTAGGGAGGAAGCAACAAAACACAAAAAAACAACAAAAAGATCAAAGGATTAACTACGATTCCATCACTATAATGATCACAGAGCAGAAATAATTTAGAAAAGTATTTTTAAAATTCGTAGGAGTATGTACTGACAGGTACGACCCAAAAATCATGGTCATCTATTTGATGATTCCCTAGCATTTAGTATACAGACGAGGATAAAGTGTAGGTAATGTCCTCCCATCTTGGTCTCAGAGGACCTACAACTAAAACAAAAACAAGGAAACAAACTAGCCTAATAGGGAACACAAATAGGAAAGGTCACCATATGGTTGTCTTGCTGTGTCCAAAAATTGTGTATACACAATACATAAAAGGTGATAGAATATCTGAATTCCAATGGAAAGGTGTACACCTTATTTATAAAATAAAAAATTCACGTTGCAATTCCTAGCAATGTCAAGTTGTTTTATATGCTAAAATGCCTTGCGGGGAATGCATCTATATTGGCTCACAAACTAACATAGACAGCAAGGGTTAGAATTAATGAACATAGATCACAGATAAAATAGTTCATACAAGACTAGATGGAAAAAACGGGTAATAAAGAAAAAGGAGAGTTAGAAAATAAAAGAATTTGGTGAAATCATCGGTTGCAGACATTTTACTGAATCTGGACACAATTGTATTGGATCTGTAAAATGGTGTATTCTAGGAAAAAAGTAGAAGCAAGTGATACAGATATTTAAACAAATAAAGTTGTTACAAGAAGAGAGATATTTGGAGATCCACTAAATGCAAACACTGGAGTCACCTGAATGCCTGTATAATGAATGATGTGCAATTGGAAAAGTATTGAATACGCCGGGTGCATTCTAGTTAATGAATACAAATCAGCTGCTTATGTGAAGTAACCAAAAGTATGCTACATTTAGGATACGGTCAATATAAGTGAGTAATAAGTATAAATTTGTTTATCTGGGCCGCGGTCATTAACTGGATCTTACCAGATTTTTTTATTTTATTATTATTGTTTTTAAGATAATGAATGTACATTGAGACACAAGACGTATATATATGTGATGTAGCATATGGTTAACATCTAGCATGCTTGACTAAGAAGGGCGTTGTAGCTCTCGAAACAGTTTCGCGCTGAGGACGACTAGCGCTGTTTGAGAAAGGTGATGGTGTTGAGAAGGCACACACAGCAGCAGACGTGGATGCAACAGAGTCCACTCGGACGGAATTCCAGATGCCCAACTCGATACGCGCAAAGTAAAGAGGTATTACTTCAATGACACCAGAGTGGAATGATAATATGATAATTACCAATATATAGAAGTGAAGTGTGGCAATCTGTTTCACTGGACATTCAAATTTTTATGTGAAGATTTGAATAAAGATTGTATATGCTTATCTACGGAATGCATACCGTTGTATATAGTTACCATTTTGCACTAATATTGGGAGCGCATCAGATTGGCTAATACGCTGGTGGGGAACCTGCAGCGAAGATGAATACCTGGTCGACTGGTGTTTTCATTAATCAAAAGGTGGCATTGATGATGAGGTGCTGGTGAGACAATACTCCTGTACTGGTAAAGATGGTTGGTGGGCAGATGGAGAAAACTGGTCAGCAGATGTGTTGGCATCGGCGGGTCGGCGGCACTACCCGAATAGTTGGCTAGAGGGCAGGTAGTTTGAAAACCAGACTCATTTCTCAGCAGTTTGGGTGAGGCCGTCATGGCTGATGTAGTATGACGCTCCTTAAAGGCATTGGATGTGTGGAAATCCTGGCCCGGAGTCCACGCCTGATCGCCATCTTGATCTAAAGGGTCAAATCGTTCCACATTTTCCCGTTGGACAAAAAAGGTATCTAATTGGAGTAACGATGCCACGCTTGCACAGGATAAACCACTCCGTTCTGATGCCACAACATACTGGCCGGGCAGGACTCAGGCTGCTCCAACTGCAACTCGGGCAACGTTGCAGGTACACACATCCCAGTTTGGCTGCCCAGTAGTCCAGCGGAGTATTCTATAACTGGATTGGTGACAGACGTGCCTGTCCATAGTAGGCACACCACCTGTGGTGAGGGGTTCTGCTCAGGTCATGCTGCTGCTGCTGGCGTACTGCATCCTCCACTAGACCGGTAGAAGGAAGTCTGTCATTAGTTGACTCCAGACTTAGGTTGATGGTGATGGAGCTGGTAATACTCCGACCTCCCCCAAATTCCCCCGAGCTGCCCACTGCGGCAGCGTTAGTACAGTGAGGCGTGAAGAAACCCCCGTGTATAACCTCGTAAGAGGCGGGACGAGATGCTGCACACTACCGGATCGGCCCAACTGTCTACAGAGGAATTTCACTAGATAGTTTTTGAGTTTGTCCTCGCCTTTCAATAGCTGGGAAAAATGGCTCTACCATTTGGGACCAGGTTAGCGAGGGTCCAATAGTGGGTGGACGAGCAAGAAGTCATCCCTCTCTGCCGGATGCTGAGCGTATTCGGCGACACTAGCCAGGCAAATCATCTGTGCTGTGTGGCTATTGCCACAAGTGAATCGAGGGGGCTACCCTGCTTCCCATATCCACTGTATACTGCCGCCGGGTGGCTTGCGGGTCATCTGCCTCGTCTTCCCTCATCTCTTTTCTACTCCTCCTCCAGCTGTCATGCTCCTCCTCTCTTGTCACATGGGTAGAAAACACTGCTAGCCTCTTATCACCAAGACAATGCTTCTGATCCATGATTGTCTACTCCTTCTTCGCTGCTCCCCTCCATATATTCAGTCACCCACAGGAGCATCAGATGTGCCGCGAGATTTAAGTTCGGCCACGTCTCAAGTCGCTGTACCCGTAGAAGGATTTTTCAGCATCTTTCAGGACATGAACCCAGTGGTAATGAAGTTATTCATCACATAGTCCTGGCGATGACATAATAACGTGCTCTCCGTCGAGATCGCCTCTAACCAAAGATATGGAAGGTGTACGGCATGAGCTGCCTACTGGCTGACCGTAAAAGTTACACCAGGGGAAGTTACGCTGTCGCCGTGTGATCGATCAAAAATATTGTTAAATGGCCTTTCTGCTGTTATACCAGTCGGTCCGCAACATGTGCAGGCTGGAATTCCAACGGGCTGGGAAAACATCGTCATCTATCAGAGTGTGTAGGGGTAGGCCGTTCTGCCGCTGCAACTCCGACGGAGGGTTGTTCTGGCTTTGTGGATTGGATATGAAGTGCTTTGCCAGTTTCCTGGGGCTTATTTCAGAATCTTCTGAAGATTCGGTGGAAGATCTTCAGGATCCCTTTGTACAAACCAGATTGGACCATCCCTCCTCGGGGTGTCAGCGGGACCACCATGTTCACCTTCCCATTGTCCGCACAATGCTTCGATTTGCAGTTGGCAGCGGGAGATAAGCCACACATCGATTCTGTGCTCGCATGTCGCGGTAGCGTTCTCCCCTGTGTGGATCTTAGTTCTCGCCGAGGCAAGCGCCAGGTGTAGAAGATGCGTGCGTGACACGCTGTGCTCTACACTGTGGTATGATGGAGCTTCATGGCTGAGCTTGGTGGTGGTGGTGGAGGTGGTGGAGGGGGACATTGGCTCGCAGCAGCCGAGTTTGAAAAACGTGGATGGAGGGAAGCTGGGCGTATCCTGTCCAAAGTTGTTGGTGTGCACTGGGGCAGGACTTAGCACGCCATTCACCACCAGTTGGCCGTAATAGTGTGACATGTTGGCTGGCCTGACCATAAGTTACAGCTATCAGACCGGTCGCGCTGACCGTGCAACCTTGAACAAAAACGAGAAGGCTCAAGGACTGCCCACCTTCTGTTCTACATAGTTTTGAAGTGGCTGGTACTGCTTTTTGGAAAGAATTACGACTTGGAGACTCTTATCTCGGCTTGGCAAAGCCGCATTAGTTCTGAGAACTGAACGGTGCAGATTGGCCCACCATTTGTGGAAAGGGCAGGGGACTGCAGTAGAAACGGACTTTGGGACAGGAGCATTTGACAGGTTGCAGGCTGGCTGCATCTGAGGGATGGTTGGACGCATCTTTACTGTTGTCTCTGTGCTAATCGCCTCGTTAGCTAGAACGAAATGCTGTGGCGCTCATGGAGTAGCGCGAGGAGCAGAGCTTCTGGTGCATGGGAGGATGATGTCACAAGAGAAACAGTACCTTCTGCAGAGAGTAGTGGATGCCTGTGGACTGTCGTGCAATGGCATGCGTGCCGCACGTGGGCACTTGCTGATGTGTTGCTGCGGCCGGCCTAAATTGGACCACCACATCTGAGCCACGGTTTCCCAGGCCATCGGGATGGTGACGCTGTATGTGTTTGACGCAGGGCCGTGTTGCAACGTTAGTCACTGGCCACACTTCACTTTTGCCCCACAGATTCATACATATACCCGCATATTGCTGTCTCTCGGTGTCTTAGCAAAGAACTGCCACGTGTGCCCGAGTATCGGATTTATATTACGCGCCACCGCTCGCCTACTGCGTGAATACTACTCCGCCGCCTGCGCTCAGCTGATGCCCTGTGCCCGGCTAACTTTCTTGGACACTGCGCTAGCGGTGTTTTTTACCCTAGTTGGACGCTTGGCTCTGACCGATACCTCACTCTGCTGCTACGCTGACTGAACTCACGGTCAACACAACCCACTTGCTGGGCTGCGCCGCTGACCTGAACGCCGCAGCTGACGACCCTCTTCTTCCTGACGATGATGTAAAGCCCTTGCACACCCGAGACTTCCAAGTTACCATAGTGGCGGTCGGCTACATTCATATCTCTTTGTGTTTCATCGTCTATGCTGTATTCATCACGGTCTTGGTATGCATGAGGCTGACCCTCACAAATGACCTCCCATGCCACTCTTCAACATACTATACTTTGGCTGCCTTCTGCAAGAAGCAGGGGATATTGGCCCATTTCTTTCGCTGCCAATGTAGCTGCCTGCTGCCTCCTCAAATGTTCATCCTCGCGCTATATAGTCGGCGCTGAGCCAGACCACTTGTAGATCTTGGCTGGGGAACGGATGGGATGCAGAGGGAGGGTTGTGGAAGGGTGAGAGCCGCTGACGCGCTCCCGGGCAATGAGGATGATTACAGTGGGGTTCTCACGAAACGCGTCGGCCGCTGTGCCGACGTGTGATGGCTTTTTTATCATAATGTTCAATATAAACAGATTCGTTTTTACTTTTTGGAATCGTCGTGGATCAACTCATTTTCTAGTCTCAACTAAGTGGGTTGTTGTCTGACGTTCACCACCAGACTCTTGGGCTAGGCGTTGTCAGATGTCATCTGGGAGGAAGTGGCTATGACCTAGTAGACAACCAATTCGCAGACACTCTTGGGTTGCTTGTCAGCACCTTGGCGCTAGATGACAGCGGCAGTTGGGCCTCATGCCGACGTGTACCCCTGTGGCTGCGACGTCCCTTGGTTTTTTTTACTTTGGCTGAGACCTGGCCTGGAATCGTTTGTGCATCTGCCACTGCAGAGTTGAAAGAGCCTGCAACCTCTCTGTAGGACATACTGTTTGTTTCTGATGTCCTATAATGTTACAGACCTGTTCGATGAAGATTATCTGTATAATGGTAAATAACACACCCTGTATTTGACGCCTAAAATGAAACCCATTAAAACAAGCTTGGTTAACCCTTGGATATAAATTGCTCAACAAATGGCAGAAATTGATCTTGTATGTTGCCGTTTAAAAAACTCTGTGTATTTTACTGAGATATAAAAAGACGCATAACAAACTTAAATTAACCTTCGCGATATGAATTATGTACAGAATTTCTATTGTGGCATGGTGAAAACAAGTTTCTTTTACTGAGTACAACTGAGATATATCAACGCTTAATTAACGCCCTGGATGTAAATTGCTGCCCAAACATATTGAGAACCACATGAACTACTGAGTTGTAGTCACGTGTTACAATGGCGTGTTTTCTACGCACACAACAAGAGAAAAAATTGTAATTAACCTTCGTTTGTGATTAGGCTACAGGAAAAAATGGATTTTTTTGGCGGAGAAAGACGGTTTATTTTAGGATCACCACAGCAGAAAAACAAGCTTAATTAACCCCTGGATGTAAATTGCGGCAAACAATTGAGCAACCACAAACTAGTAGATTGTAGCGTGTGTACAATGCGTGTTTCATACTCTACAAAAAAGAGAAAATAATTGTAATTAACCTTCGCTTGTGAAATAGGTGCAGGAATAAATGTATTTTTTGTGCTGGTTTGAAAGAGAAGTACTAGGTTTCTTTGTAGTCACACAACAGCACGAACAACACTTAAATTAACCCCTGGATGTAAAATAGCGCAAAGAATTGTGCAGCCAAAACATGAAGTGGTATTTGTACTTGTAACAACGCTGTTTGTGTTAATGTGAATAACAACAGGAACATGGCTTAGGTCCCTGTGATTGGATATTCAAATGTGCTGTGAGCTGATCAGCCTTAGAAATGTATATGCAGCTGATTGGACTGGCACTTGGAATTCAGATCCAATACCCCACAAAATCAGATATATAGAACATTAAGAGAAGCTGTCTCTGATACAAGCTGTGGACACCCCACATATAATCGCTGTATAAATCATGTGCTCAGTAACAATCGAGCCGACTTCGGCAGAACCTTCCCTAATCAGTACGCAGTGGTGGTGTGTGAGCTTTCCAGCGTCGCGCCAGGTACTTATACTAGTGCCTGGTGAAGTCTCAGTGAATCCCGCGCCGTGTCTTGATTGGCTTTCATCTCTTGCAAATAGTCTTGCAGGCTATGCCTTCTTCTCCCAGGTTGCTCTCTACCGATTGTAACAAGCCATGTTGCTCACAGCCTTTGTGTATCCAATCACAAAAGCACACTTCGTTCACACGAAGTCCTCAGACTTCGACTTCTGTTCAGAACCTGAAGTTTTTCCTGAAATTCTAATCGAATCCACTTCGCGTTAGAATCAAATATCGCCCTCATTCATGGTAGTAGGAGATGAGTGGCTAATCTATAGATCTGACAAAGTTGAAATCGGCAAGATTTTTAGGTGTGATTGGATATTTCCAATCACACGATATATTTTAGTGTGACGAATCTGCAGATAATCGCTATTACTATGTTTTTTTTGCACACAGCATTTTTCGGGCTTTCTGTCATTTTGGCGGCAGCAATGGCTTAAAGCTATGAGAGCAGGTGTGAGCTGGGTGTGTGCGACATTCATGATGTGATGGTTTTACTGTACTGAGACTTGCACTGTTCTATGTTGTCAATTGGCTGGAAAAATCACATGACCTCATTTGCAATTGACCAGCGTTTCCTGTTCAGCATCAATGTTTCAGTAGTTGTTTAGTGACTTGTTTCGTCTTTCACTTGTAGCAAGGACGGGGCGTATGGGTGGCTACGTCTATCCTCTCTCTAATTACACGATCATGCTCAGAGACACTAGTGCTCTTACTCTTGTATTCATTACAGACAACTATTGTTTTTAGCTAGACGTGAACATTGAATATAGGCCGGACACCGATTAGAGAATGTTTCTGAGGTCATTAGTTAGTTAGACATGGAGACTTTTAAAGAAGATCTAGCGCGTACAGCGGGCGGGGGAGGGTGGGGCAGACAGATCAGTACACGGCTGCTTTGGAATGGAAGGGTGTTATTGTTTTGCTAGCCAAGACTCTGCGTTTTGAACCTTGCATTGAAATGGCAATTTTGTTTCCTACTTTTTGGGCCAGCACACCTCGCACTGAGGTAAATTGTACCTTTTATTCTTGTGATCTTGAGTTGTTTTTCAAGGAGCCACCAATCTGTACTTAAATTTGGATACAGGAATTTCTGAGTAACTGCTGCGTGTAGTTCATTGGTGCAAAAACCACCTTGTTGTTATCCATATAACTTTTAATATAGCTTGTTATTTTCACTTTGGTGCAGCCTCAGCTTTGTTCAAAGCAGCCATCTTGTACTTACGTCTTCGGATTCTGAAATGTTCTAGTAACTGTTGGTGTATTTCATTGTGCAAAAACCCCCTTTTGTTTCCATATAACTTTTAATAGCTGTATTGCACTTTAGTGCACCCATTTGTTCAAAGGCCCCCTTGTTTAAAATTTTTAAAAACGAAATTTTCTAGTAAACTTTTTGGTGTGCATTGCTGCAAAAAAGCAATTTCTATCCGTGTAATTTTTGAATAGTTTTATTGGTGGGTGAATCTCATTTGGGCCAGAAGCGCACTTGTATGATAGTTTGTTGAAAACATCAATTCCTTGCCCTACGGGGGCAGTTGTAAACCCCTGGGGATGAAGGAAGAAACTTTTTTGGTCTTACAGTTTTTCCACCAGACCACATTTACAGGTATTTGATAAAAAAATTTCTGTTTCAAAATTTTAGTTGGCTGTGGGAAATTAGAGGGATTTAAGATGCGTGATTTGTCATCTTTCAAAAGAAACTGTCAAAAACTCTTCTGAACATGGAGCGAATCGGTGGGGAAGCGAGCAAAGAGGGGTGTAGGACATGGAGGTAGAGGCACGAAGGGAAGGTTCCTCAGTGTGGCGACAACACCAAACCAGCGAATCGTCGGTTTTTCAGGACCGTCAGGCCGTCATCGCTGGGTCAGTGCCCTATGAATTCTTTTTAACGAAAAGCGTGCCTATTGTTCCTCAGTGGTTAAAGCAACCTGCACCCGCAGTCTTACCCCTCGAACTCCCATCCAGATCCTTTTTCCGTCACTTTTTTTAAACTTGGGGGGCGCAGGTTTAATATCATACTGTGGTACAGGGGCAGGGATGTCAAAGTCAGTTTAACTAAAATGGTGTTAAAGACTCCTTTTTTGGCACTTTTTAATTGTGGGTCATGTGATTTAAGGGTCATGCTGGGTCCCCGGACAGGGAAGTCTATGTCCATTTAAATAAAATGGTGGGGTTTAAAGTTTTCCTTTTTCTGGCCTTTTTTAATCTGTGGGTCTGCAGGTTTTTAGGGTCATACTGCGGTAAGGAAGGTATGGCAATGTCCATTCAACTAAAATGGTGGTTCAAAGACTCCTTTTTTTGGCACTTTTTAATCTGTGGGTCATGCAGGTTTGGGGGCTTCCCTGGGGTTTACGGGAAAGGGTTTATGGTAAAATGCCCAGTTCAAAAAAAAAAAAAATTTGGTGGTTAAAGCCCTTTTTTTTCTGGCACTTTTTAATCTGGGGGTGAAAGGTTTAAGGGGTCTGCTGCTTTCCCCAGGACAGGGAAAAGCCCAATTGTCCAGTTCAATTTAAAATGTGGTTCAAAAAATTACTCCCTTTTGGCATTTTTTAATTTTGGGTGGGTATGCGGTTTTTTAAGGGTTTATGCTGTGGTACAAGACGGGATAGTGAATGGTTTGTGATTTTTTTTCCCGGGTGACTCTTTTTCCCCTAAGATTTTAGACATATCCAGTTTATTTTTTGTGGATGTTAATTCCAGCTTCCCCCAGCCATGTTTGGGGTAAGAATAAAAAGGGGGTTTGTTCCTCCCCCATAGATTTTAAAGGGGTTTTAATCGGCGTTTAATCTGTTTTTCGACAAATGAAAAATCTTTCATAAAAATTTGCTGATATGGGACTATGAATGGGATACCGTTAGTTGATAAAAATTCTCATCACTAGTCAGGAGTAAAAATTCTAAAAATAAAAATTTCAGGAATAAATTAGGAAATTTTACATCCAAGAACAATAAATTAATATTACATTTTTTGGGCTTCCCCCATCTACCTAAGGAAGGGTTCAGATAATTGTTATCTTTTAGTTTTATATTCACCTCTTGTAACATAATAGTGAATAAGTTTGAGAGGTGTATCTATTCTCTGAACTCCTTGACTACTGCAACATCTTTCTCTTTGTCCACCTATCTTACTCTCTTGCTCCCCTTTAATCCACCCTCAACTCTCATGCCCGGCTGTCCATAACTTGTTCACCCCATACATCTCTGCCCTAATCTCCTGATTAGTGTTGAGCGATTATTATCGACAAAGTTGAAATCGGCACAGTTTTTATGTTGATCGAAATTTTTAGATCATGCGATAATTTAGGTTAAAATATGTGAATCAACGATTAAGATCACGCCTTTTCGGCCTTCCTGTCATTTTGGCGGCCAGCAAATCAGCTTACAGAATAGAGCAGGGTGAGATGTGTGTGCGACGTCATGACTGGGATGTCTATGGTTGCGATTGGCTGGAACAATCACATGACCTCTTTTCACATAGAACAGCCCTTCCTGTTCATGATCAGTGTCTCTCAGCGTCTCATAGCAGGAGGACGTGCGCTCTCCCTGTGTCCAAACAGCTCAGAGAAATTATTCTATTTTTCACAGAGAAAGCTCTACTGTTAGCTGTGATCCTTAAAAACTAGTTAGATCAGAGATTGGAAGATTTTATGTAGTTAGGTATAGAATTTTAAAAGGAGCATCTACCGCTGTAAAGTCACGGAGGGGAGCGCGGGCGAACACAGACAAGCTCTATAAAGAATACTGGATAAAGTTCACCAAGACTTAGTGTAGACATTGCACTCCCAAAAGCTTTATTATTAACAGTTTTCTATTGAAATATTTCCTGGATATTTGGGCAGCCTGAAACTTATTTAGGATACACATCATTTCTAGTAATTTGTAGGTCTCTTTGTTAGGTGCAAAACTCCACTTTTATTATCAGTATACATTTCAGATAGGTGTTCTTTTTCAATTTTGCCCTTTCCCAGCTTTGTTGATATAGCCACCTTGCAGTTAAATTTAGAATCCAGCAATTTTGTAGTCAGCACAGATTGATAGGTGCCAAAAATACCTTGTATTATCCGAATACATTACAGATACATGTTTTTTGCACTTTTGCGCACTACAAGCTTTGTTCATTGGGCACCTTGCACTTAAATGTGAATACAGCAATTTGTAGTCACCACAGGTGAATTGATAGGTGCCAAAAAACACGTTTATTTCCGAATACATTACAGATACGTGTTTTTTTTCACTTTGGCGCACTACAGCTTTGTTCATTGAGGCACCTTGTACTTAAATGTGAATACAGCAATTTTGTAGTCCACCACAGGTGAATTGAAAGGTGCCAAAAATACCTTTATTATCCAAATTTACATTACAGATACGTGTTTTTTTCACTTTGGCGCCTACAGCTTTGTTCATTGAGCACCTTGCACTTAAATGTGAATCAGCAATTTTGTATTTCACCACAGGACAATTGAAAGGTGCCAAAAAATACCTTTTATTATCCGATTACATTACAGATATGTTTTTTTCATTTTTGCCAGTCCAGTTTTGTTATAGGGGCCACCTGCAGTTAAATTGAATCCAGCAATGTGATTACCTCAGGTGATTTAATAGGTCAAAAAAATACCTTTTATTATCGAATACATTATTTTCACTTTGGCGCACTACAGTTTGTTCATTGAGGCACCTTTGCACTTAAATGTGAAATCAGAAATACTCAAGTCCTATTATAAAAAAAATTTTGTTTCAAAAAAAACAGACATTTGTTCTTCACAATTGTCAAGAGTGGCTCAAGGGTGTTTGGTGTTTGTCAGAAACAGGAATAGGTAAAAAAACTGTTAAGGACACATATTGCAAAATGACTTTTTTTTTGCAAGATCTTTAACATAGCTAGCAATCCCTGTATTGAGACAACCCTTTTAATACAATTAAAAAAGAGAAACAAAGACATGGTGGGATTCCATCTATTTTAAAAATGTGTTTTCAGAATTAAACTACTAAAAAACTTGCATGTACAAAAAAGCTGGTAAACAAAATTCCTCTGAATTGTACAAGGGAGGTACAGGAAAAAATTGACAGATGTAGGTTATTCAGAGGACATGAGTATGGAGCAAGGACAGAGAACAAAGTACAGAGACAATTTCCTCCAGCACGTTGAGTAAATGAGAAAAAAGATGCCAAAAAAAAAGAAAAGGGCACCTGGGTGGAACAGGAGCGTTTAAAACCAGTATTTCCCTGTAAAGCTCAATGGTCCGCACTCAACGGAGTGGCAAGCGCTACCCGGACAGGGACAGTATATGTCCAGTGAAATTAAAAAGGTGGTTTTAAAGACTCCTTTTTCCGGCACTTTTTAATCTGAGGTCATGCAGGTTTGCGGCTCATGCTGGACCAGGACAGGGATAGTCTATGTCCAGTGAAAACTAAAATGGTGGTTCAAAGACTCCTTTTTCCGGCACCTTTTTTTAAACTGGGGTCATGCAGGTTTGGGGGCTCATGCTGTGGCCCCGGACAGGTATAGTCAATGTCCAGTGAAACTAAATGGTGGTTGAAAGACTCCTTTTCCGGCACTTTTTTAATCCGGGGTTCATGGGTTTGGGGTCCATGCTGTGGCCCAGGACAGGTATAGGCATTGTCGTGTGAAACTAAAATGTGGTTGAAGACTCCTTTTTCCGGCACTTTTTTAATCTGTGGTAAAGCAGGTTTTGGGCTCATGCAGTGGCCCAGGACAGGGATAGTCTATGTCCAGTGAAACTAAAATGGTGGGTTTAAAGACTTCTTTTTCCCGGCACTTTTAAATCTGGGGGGCATTGCAGGTTTGGGGCTCATGCTGCGTTCCAGGACAGGGATATTCAATGTCCAGTTCAAGTAAAATGATGGTTCAAATATACTGCCTTCTGGGCACTTTTTAATTTGTGGTTTATGCAGGTTTAAGGGTCATGCTGTGGTGCAAGACAGGGATAGTGAATGGTCTGTGATTTTTTTCTGTGGCTTTTATAACCTAAGTGTGTTGCCTAAGATGTAGCACATATCCCCTTTGACTGTTGTGGATGTTAATTCCAGCTTCTCCAGCCCTGTTTGGGTGTAAGAATGAAGGTGTTGTTGCTCTCCCATAGACTTTAATGGTCATCGATCATAATCTACCATCGACCATCGAATATCTTGTCGATGATGGTCGGCTATCGACCATCGACCGATGTCGATGGCCAACGTAATCGCTCAACACTACTCCTGATACCTCCCATCATCTAATCTCTAGTCCATAACCTTTCCCCTCTTTATATTTTTGTCCTAATCTCCAGATAATTGAGAGTCCGAGTCTGAAGCTGTAGAACTGCCCACAGCCTTAACAGGAAGTGTGAACCTGAAGCTGTAGAATTGTCTGCAGCCTGAACAGGAAGTGGTTGTCTGAAACTGTAGAACCCCCTATAACCTGAACAGGAAGTGGTAGCCTGAAGCTGTAGAACCGCCTATAACTTGAACAGGAAGTGATAGCCTTAAGCTGTAGAAACATCCAAAGACTGACCGGGAAGTGGGAGCTTAAAATTTGCTGTGAAGACCAGGAGCTGTGAAAAAGCCTGATGGGAAAACCCCCTTTAAATATAAATAAGACCATTTGTAGAGTGATCCGACACCATATAGATGTAAGGCCATTCTAAGTTAAATAAAGAATTATGGAGAAATAAATAGACTGGGTAAAAGAAAAATGTTGTAAAGATTAAGACAGAATGAATCATTGCCAAAGCAAGAATAAATAAATATATAATTTTAATTACATAAATAATAAGCAACATTAAACTGAATGGTTTCCACCTTCAGGGTCTATCGATGGAGAAGAAATATATGTCTCCTGCTTAACACAGCAAGAAGTGCAGAGCCCTCTAAAACATTAGAAATGACAAATGATGTTTAATGGAGATAATAAGCTCAATTTTAATGACCAATGCCAGGCAGCATGATTATGCTTGATTTGCATAAAGAAGGTAATGAACTCCTGACAAAAACATATGGAATATTATGTACAGTTTTGAGCACCGATGTATAAGAAGGACTTGACTAAACTAGAGCAGGAGTAGAGGAGTGTGGTCGAGGTAATTAACGTAATAGTTGGATCGCAGTATTAAGACAGATTATCAAACTTTATTATTTTATTTATTTACATCTATTTCTTTATCGACAAGAGGGCATTCTCCACATCTAGAATAAAGAACGTTTCATGATAGATGAAGATTCTTTACGGTAAGAGCAGTAACACTTTGGAGCCTGGGGCCACATGAGGTAGCATATTTGCATAGTTAGTACGGTTGAAAAAATCATATGTCCATCAAGATCAACCAAAGATGGAAAAATATGTGGTTGTGGAACCTTTGTGTTTCCTTTACTGATGGAGACTTTGGATCCCACAAGGCAAGAACCAATCTGCCCAAAGGAATATTCCATTTCTGATCCCAAAATTGCCATCGGACTGAATTCAGATGTTTTATACGACTACAAAAGTATACATATTATTTAGTTGTAAGTAGATATCTAAGCCTTTCTTGAAGCCCTCACTTAATCCTGCTGGGGCCAGACCCTGTGGCGGCGATTCCACAGATACACAGTTCTCATGGTAAAGAAAGTTTTTCTGTATTGAAGATGGAATCCTTTTTTCTCCAGATAGAAGAGCTCCCCCTTTATATTTTGAGTTAGATTTATGTGAAATAGCTTTTCTCCATACATTTTGTAGGGGTCATTTAAATACTTATGCAAATTAAACCTGTCTTCCTGGAGCCATCTTTTCTCAAGACTAAATAAGTTTAATTATTTCAACCTCTCCTTATTCCCCTTATTAGTTTGGTTGTTCGTCTTTGTACTTGCTTTAGCTCCATTACATCCTTTCTATAAACTTAAGCAAAGAACTCACCTGCATATTCCAGATGAGTATGCACCAATGATGTGTATAACAGTAATATTACATCCCTGTTCTGCAGGTTAACTCCTCTACATGCCAATATACTGCTGACCTTCGAGACAGCTGATTGACATTGTCATGTAACAGTTCTATTTTCAACTAAAAAGTACTAAGGTGGTTTCAGCTATCCATTAAACACTGCTCCTGTAGCCCTCTACTTCATCCAAGTGATCTTTAGCAAACTGCACATGGGCAACAATGTTCTTTTTGGAGAATAGGATCTTTTCCTTTCAACCCTGTCATGAACATTACTGTTGGTCAGTGTTCTCCTGGTGGTGGTCTAATGAATATCAACATTATCTAACACTAGTTGTTTAGAGGTGACCTTTGGTTCTTTTGTGACTCGACAGAGTATTGTTTGCCTTGCTTTTGGCGTGATAATTGTTGGTCTTCGTCTCCTGGAGGGGGGAAACTATGGTCTTGAATTTCTTTATATTTGTACATATATTTGTAGTCTTTCTGACTATAGATTGGAGAAGTTCAAACTCTTTAGAGATGGTTTTGTAACCTTGATGAACATCAACAACTCTTCTGAGCTCCTCAGAAATCTCTACTGTTGTGAAGATCAAATTGTGATAGATCCCTGTTCTTTGAACATAACAAGTTGCCCCCTCACATCTGATTGTCACCTAAAAGATTAAAAACACATAACTCTGGTTTCACCTTTAAGTTATTCCCTAATGTTAAAGCTTCACTTACTTTTGCCACTCACAGATATGTTATGTTTCAGTAAGGACTTTATTGTAGCAATAGAAACTTGCATGAAAAACATGCATAAAACAGTCCATGAAACCTATTAGGGAGAGGTTCCTTGGGACCAGGAGTAGCTCCAGAGGCCCTACAAACTTGTGCTAAGAAGAATGCCAGAGGAACCTCAGTACCAGCAACACGGCAGACACAGGACAGTAAGTAGACAAGGGTCCGGACAAGGCAGGGGACACAGAATCAAGGAATGCAGACTTGTACCAGCAATACAAATGGCCAGAGAAACCAAACAAGACCATAGCTTGCACACAGGTAACTCAGTCCCTGTCTGACAGCAAAGGATGTTTTTTATAGTTAGCCAGACAGGGATATGGGCCCCAGCTGCTACTGCTGCAATCAAGAACTTAACTCTTGCCATGCTGGAAGGTAAGCAACTGCTTGAACAGTTAAAGCACCACAGCTGTCAGAGTCAAAGGGCATATTGTGGGTGCACAAGAGGCATGATGCCTGGCAAATCATGACATTGAATTATCTTCCGCAATACAAAAAATGACCAAGCCTAATATGTTTGACTCATTTGTTTGATTTGGTTCTCTTGATCTTCTTTTAGGACTTTGGTGAAAATCTAATTTAGTTTTAGATCATATTTACGCAGATATATTGAAACATTTTGAAGGATTCACAAAATTTCAAGCACTACTGTAGGTACTGTAGCTGGGTAAGAGCTTCTTTTGATGTTTTCCCTGGAGTTTAATTAAATGTAATATTACATTGCCCTAGCGGTAAACCAATGCTGAAGCAAATTCAGAGAGCCAGAACCATAACAGTCAGCTGATCTTGCTGCAATACAAGCTCTGTTCATGAGAAGCTGGTAGTTTTAGAATAGGAAAATGAAAACACAAACATTTCTTTAAAAAAAAAAAAAATTCTGAAAAAGCTTTAAAAATTTCATCCCACCCCTTAAAAGGGTTGTTTCCATCATGGACTTTGATAGCATGTTATTAGGATATGCCATCAAAGTCTGGTAGTTGAGGGTCCCACCACTGGGCCCTGCACCTATCTCAGGAACAGACCTTCGAAAGTGGCAGCCCATGAATGAAGAACGGCCCATTCCCAAGTTATCTAACTGTGATGGCATAACTTATGGAAAAAACATCATAGTCTTAGACTTAATGTCAGCCACACCTACTCTGCCTACTTCTTGTTCCATCCCTGAGGTGACATCTTTGACAATTGTCATTTAAAAAAAAAGTTTTTTTTTGTTTTTTTTTTAAGGATGGGCAATAAGCTCTAAAACCGAATAACTTTTAAGTAGTCTACTTAGCACAAATACATTTTGTTAGGATTTTCCTATTCATTTCCTTAACATCCTTGTTATTCAGACTATAAATGAAAGGGTTCAATGATGGACAAATAATGTAAGAGAAGAGGGATAAGTACTTTCCATAGTTTTTTGAGTAGTTTGCTGTTGGACCAAAATACATGAGCATTCCTGCCCCATAAGTTAAAACCACCACGGTAATATGTGAGGTACATGTAGAGAAGGCCTTTGATCTTTCCGTAGAGGGAATCTTAAGTACAGATAATATAATACAAGTATAAGAAATAATAATAAACACAAAGGGGAGCAAAAGAGCCAAAAAACAAGTAACAAACATAACAAGTTCGCTGAGGAAAATGCTATCACAAGCCAAGTGGATGACAGCAAAGACCTCACACATGAAATGGTTGATATGATTTGGGTAACACAGGTCGATAGGCATTGCTAGAGCTGGGATTATGAAGACCAGAAAACTCACTATCCAAACCAGTGCTGTTAGCCAATAACAGATGCTCCACCTCATCAGCACTGGATAGTGCAGTGGTCGGCAGATGGCCACATACCGGTCATAGGCCATGAGGGCAAGGAGAAGACTTTCAGTTCCTCCCATAAGAAGTACAGTATAGAATTGAACAGCACAAGCTCCTAGGGATATGGTTCTTTGAGAAGTGACCAAGTCCTCTAGCATTCTGGGAACCACAGCGGTGGAAACACAAACATCCAAAAATGCTAAAATACAAAGGAAATAATACATTGGAGTATGCAGCTGAGGATTCATCATTATCAGCCACATAATGAGTATATTTCCACTGATAATTACCAGGTACATTGCCAAAAATAGGATCAAAAGAGAAAGGTTTATGTTTATATTATCAGAAAAACCCAGAAGAATGAATTCATTGGCAATAGTCCTGTTTTTTGGAGTCATGATCCACGTCCCAATGGAATTTCTATATATGGAAAGGAAACAAAAAAACAACTAGAGTTATGATTTGAGGCATTGACAAGATAATAAAACTAGTAACTAGTAATGCTAATACTACAAGATAGTATACTGATACTTATAATAATAATGCTACACCAACAGCTGGCCCATACTATGCCAAACGATGTGTCTCAAAGTCATTCCCCTACCTGTCTATAAAATATACTACACTTGGCCCATATGATGTCTAACCATGTCACAAAACAACTCCTTACCTATATCAAGATAGTAATGTCCACTAATAGAACATACTGCACCTACAGCCTGCCTATACCATGTCCAACCACATATCACAAAAAGAACCCCTTACAGGTCACAATAGTAATGCATACTAATAGGACATACTACACCTATAGCCTGCTCGTACTATATCCAACCACATATCACAAAGACAAGCCCTTAACTGTGATAATAGTAATGTGTACTAACAAGGCATACTACATGGCTCATGACATGTCCAACCACATATCACAAAAATAAGCCCCTACCTTTCACAATAGTAATGTGTACTACACCTTAAAATATACTACACTTATAGCTGGCCCATACTATGTCCTAAAACAAGCCCCTACCTATAAAGATATTAATGTGTTCTAATTGATGATACTGCACCTATAGCTGGCCCATAACATGTCCAACCACATGACCACATGTCCAACCACACTCGAAAACATGTCACTACCTGGCAAAAGAAAACATTTCCCACAACCATTTAGACAGCAAACAAAAAATCATGAGCTTAAGAGTGGACTCATAGGAAAGTGGGCCCCGGTGTAAGCAATAAATGGGCTCCTTGGTCTCCGGTAACTCACCATAGAGCACCTTATGAGTTGAGTCTTTAGCAATACACTAATAGCAGTGAGCTATGAATCTCATTACATACCTACTGGTGACTGATTGATCCACAAGGGCATAAATTCTGGACATACGTTTCTCCTTCCCATTTGAGCAGTACAAGGACTTGAATGAACAGCAAAATATTTCCATAATTGTAAAACATGGATTTTTCAGTTTGTGTTTGGACATGGCTAAATATATCATCTAGTGATACCTGTAATTGTAAGAGAAACCTATACAGTCAGCGGTGGAGATACTAGGAGAATACCGTTAGTGGTGAGAAGCCAGCATCATATGAAGTATAGAACTTGATATTTATTAAACCATATTAAAAATTGGTGTAGCCAATAAATATCACATGGTGCTAGCTTTTCACCGTCACAGTATTTTCCTAGTTGGTCCTGCCAGAAGCCTCCTGGAGTCAGCCGTGCACCACCACATTCTAAGCAAAGACAGATGAACTGGCTATATTACATACAATTTCTTGTGATCTGCAAGTGGTGGAGATAGCCTGAATTGGGAAAGAATGTATGTCATGCCAGTTTCAGCTTGGCTATGTCTGTGGATAGCATGTACCCTGTCTGAATAATCATCAGGAGCAGTGGTTGAATAAAACTCCAGGATTTGAAGCAGAACTGCTCTGAAGCTTACTTGAAGGCCATTGTGGTCTACTATATATAGAACATTAGCAAATATAGTATTACCAAGAACAATAAGGTCAAAAATATAAAAATCCCCCTGAAATGGAGATGTCTTCTATAGAAGTTCAGCAATGTGTTATCTTTATATCCTCCATGACATATAGATGTACAAGTGATGGTGACACTATGAGGGTATACAGGAATAACAGAGCTGACAGAGAATGGGGAGGTTATATAACAATTATAAGCTCTTGAGATCTATCAGTTACAAATGTTGAGTAAATTAATTAGGTATAATGAAAAAAGAAGGACTCCTGCTTGCTCTCCCGTGATAGTTCCTGATATGATTTTCTTATTAGATTACTTGAATTAAATGGAAAGTAAAAAAAAAACATTTATCCTATATCCTTTTACATTTGCGTAACTTGAGATATTTGGGCCCCAATACAAAAAGTTTTACAGGGGTCCTAACCACCTTGTGTCATCTATAATACTGATTAGTAGTGCAGTTTGAATTTTGAGTCAAATTCGACTCCAATCCAAGTGCTTAGGCTTGAATTGGCCTGAACAAATTGACTGTAACTGTAACCCAAAGCCTAAGGCAGAGTTAAGATTAGGGTTGATTAAGAGGTGTTAGGGGGTAAACCATAACATTGGGCCTAAGTTTAGATAACCAAATTGACGTTGGATGAATCGCTGGATCACCATGTCATCAGGCCATTAAGTAGAGATGGAAGAATCGATTCTAACGAAGTGGAATTCGTTTAGAATTTCAGGAAAACTTCGATTCTGAATGAAGTCGAAGCTTGGGGTGATTCGCGGGAACGAAGCGTGTTTTTAATTGATAAAATAGCTGCAGCACATGGTGTTACATGGGCAAAGAACTCTGGAGGAGGAAAGGAGTACCAAAAAGACATTTTGCAGAGATGAACCCAAATAAAGAGACCGGCGGGATTCTGTGACGTCACCGCACTATATAAGTCCGGACGCGACACTGGCAGTTAAACATTCCTCTCTCTGTGCTATGTTGTAGCTGCTGCAACTCCAGTATTAGAGATCTCAAACAAAAGAAAGACCTTTTATACAGTGATTTTTTTGGGGGGTGTCACAGCTAGAGATGGGCGAATTGATTCTAACGAAGTGGAATTGGTTTAGAGTTTCAGGAAAACTTCGGTTCTGAACGAAGTCGAAGTTTGGGGTAATTCACGGGAATGAAGTGTGTTTTTGATTGATAAAATGGCTGCGAGCACATGGCGTTACATGGGGCAAAGAACTCTGGGAGGAAGAAGGGCATAGCCTGCCGGATATGTGCAGAGATGAAGCCAATCAGAGACCAGGGGGATTCTGTGACGTCACCGCACTATAAAAGTCCGGCGCGACGGTGGGCTCATACCGCTCTCACTGTACTGATTAGGGAAGGTCTGCCAAAGCTGCTAATGATATCTCTTACTAAAGAACTCATTTTTATACAGCGCTTTTTGTGGGGTGTCACAGCTTGTCTCAGAGACTTTCTTCCTTACGTTCTAATTCTGATTTTGTGGGGTATTGGAACTGAAGTCCAGTGTGCGTCCAATTTCAGCTGCATAACATGTTAATGCTATCTGCTTACAGCACATTGAATATCCAAGGGGTTTTCTAAGCCTGTTCCTGTTGTATTCATTTAAAGAAAAAAGCATTTTTACAATCCAAATACCACTTCATTTTTGGTTGCTCAATTTTTTTTGCGCAATTTACACCAGGGGTTAATTAAGCGTTGTTCTGCTGTTGTGGTCACTAAAAGAAACTAAAAGAGTTCTTTTTCACCGCCAAAAAAGACATTTTGCCTGTAGCATAATTCATAACCGAAGGTTAATTACAAGTTTTTTCTGTTGTTGTGTACCTAAAAAACACGCCATTTTAAACACGCTACAAAGCTGGTAATTTTTGGTTGCTCAATTCTTTTGCGCAATTTACATCCCGGGGTTAATTAAGCGTTGTTCTGCTGTTATGGTCACTAAAAGAAATGTTCTTTTTCACCGCCAAAAAATACATTTTACCTGTAGCATAAATCATAAACAAGGGTTTAACTAATTTTCAAGTTTTCTGTGTTTGTGTACCGTAAAATTCACGCCATTTTTTTTCACGCTACAAAGCTGGGAATTTATGGCAGCAAATTTCTTTTTTTGCAATTTACATCCAAGGGTTAACTAAGTATTTTTCTGCAGTTGCACTTAGTAAAAGAAACTTTTTTTTTAACCGCCAAAGAAGAAATTTTGCCTGTAGCATAATTCATATCCGAAGGTTAATTAAGCCTGTTTGTGCTTTTATATTCAGTAAAATACACAGTGTTTTTAAAAAGGCACATACTATAAATTTTCCTGCCCCTTTGTGGAGCGCAATTTATATCCAAGGGTTACCCAAGCTTGTTACTGGGTTCAATTTGGAGTCAAATACAGGGTTTTTTTGTTTATCATAATGCAATATCTTCATCAAACAGGTCTATACATTTTAGAACAAACAGTATGTCAGACAGAGAGGTGGCAGGCTCTTCACCGTGAGTGGCAGTGGCACAAACATTCCGGAGCAGGCCCAGGTCGCAGCACAGCAAGGGGACGACGCAGCAAGGGTCCACACGGTGAGGCCACAACGCCGCTGTCATCTAGCGGCCGTGTGCTGACTAGCAACCCAAAGGGTTCTTGATTGGTTACTAGGTCTCCCTCCCCCGTTTAATCTGACAACCCCCACCAAGATGGGGGAACGTCAGACAAACCCTGTTGGCAGGGCCCGGAGCGGTTTCAGGGGCCCTATCTCCTTAACCCGCCTCTGCCCACCCGGGTTCCCTCACCCCAAGACTACTAGTGGTCTGGCTAAACGCCACTAAAAGCGAGGATAAAACAATTTAGGGGGGCAGTCACACTCTTGCACAAGAAATGGGGCCAATATCCCAGCTTCTTGCAGTATTTCGGAAAAGATAGATGGGGAGATGGCATGGGAAGTCATTTTGTGAGGGGTCAGCCTCGCATACCAAGACCGGGTGATAGGACAGCGGACGAGAAACACAAATAATGATGTAGCCGACCGCATTTGGGGGACCCGGGGTGAGGCAACTTCACATCTCAGGAAAGGGGGCGTCAGCTTGCGCCAGGCAGGGCGCAGCCAGAAGTGGGTTTGGGTTGGGCCGTGATCACGGGAAGAGCAGTGGGGGTCGGAGCCAAGCCCAGGGGGTAAAAAACCCTTCGCACCAAAAAGAGCGGACAGGGGCCAATGAGGGCAGGGGCGTAATCACTCAGTGGGAGCTTGGCGGTAAAATCAGATCCCGGGGCGGTGTGGCAGTTCTTTGCAAAGGGACACCGGGGGACCGAAAGGGGTAAAAGAATCGTAGGCAAAAAGTGAAGCGCCAGGGAGCTAACGTTGGCACCAGGGCCCCCCGCGTCAACACAGCACTCACCATCCGGTGGCCTGGGAAAACGGGGCTAAAGGTGGCCATCCTCCAGCCGCAGCAAAAACCAGCACGCCCAGGGGCACGCATGCCCTGCAGCCAGCAAGGCCCCACCACCTCTGCAGAAGGGAGCGTTTTTCTTTGCCATCATCCCCGGGTCCAAAAGCCCAAATCCTCGCAAAACCATGGCCCAGAAACGTTCAGGAGGCGTTTGCAAAGAACAACATATGATCCAAACCATCCTAAGGGCAAAAGGGTGCCGTGCTCCTGTCCAATTTTTGGACTGCAGTCCCTCCCCTTTCCAAATTGTGGACTCTGCACAAGAACAATGGCTTGGCCGGCCGAGAGGGATTCCAAGCCGAAAATTTTTAAATTTCCCAAAAAGGGAGTACCAGCACTTCAAAAAAATAAACAGAAGGTGGGGCCCGTCCTTAGCTTATCGGTTTGTTTCAAAAGGGGCCGGGAGCGCGGGCGCTGGAGCTGTAACTACGGCGGGCCAGTACATTCCTTTACGGGCCCCCTGGGGAATAGCTTCCTGCCCGCACACCAACAACTTGGACAGGGGACGGCGCTTTCCCCCCTCCACGTTGTCAAACTCGGGTCCTCGCCAATTTTCCCCCCTCCTCCCCTCCACCACCACCACCATCTCAGCCTCCACAATACTGCCCATCATCCCATGTAGGCACGCGGTGCACACAGTTCTACACTTGACTTGCCCCGGGGAACAAGTCACACAGGGAGGAACTGCTCTGCCCATGCAGCAAGAAAAAAATGGTGGGCTTTTTTCCCCCCCCCCCGCGCCAACTGCAAATCGGAACCTTGGGAGGGGCAAGGGAGTAAAAAATGGGTGCGTCGCACTGAGGGGGATGGCCTTTCGTCTTGCATGGGCCCATGTTTTAATTTGGTTGAAAGGTTCCCGAAGTCTTCCACCGATCTTCAGAAAATTCTGGAAATGGCCAGGAAAAAGGGATCACTTTATCCCTTCCGATAACGGCAGGCACACCCCCTCGGTTGCGAACAGAAGGCCTCCCCCAACACACCATATGCGAAAATTTCCACCCTTGGGTTCCAGCCTCACATGTTGGCTGACTGTAGGGAAAAAGAAAGGCCTTAACGATTTTTTGATGACCAGGCGGACAGGAGACTCCCCCCCGTGTAACTTTGATTCAGCCATGGCAGCTTATGCGTTAAACCCCCCGTTTTGTTGAGGCCATTTGAGGGAAACCACGTTTTTTTGTCATCTCCAGGACTACAGGGGTGAAAAACTCTTCCACGCTTCTGTCCCGAACAGATGCTGAAAAAAACGTCTGGGGCCCGGGGACTGGGGAAATTGGCACAAAATTTTCCCCGGGCCCCTATCCGGGGGGGATGAAAAAGGGAGGGAGGGGGGGACATGGAGCAGAAGCATTGTCTGGGGAAAAGATGGGTTTTTTTTAAACCCCGGGGAAAAGAGGAGGAGCAGGAGCAGCTGGAGGGGGAAGGAATGAGTAAGACGAGAGATACCCGCAAGCACTGTGGCGTAAAACATAGTGGACAGGGGGCCCCCGCAGTCACTGTGCAGATGCCCGCACATGCTGATTTGCCCGGGTAGGACAGCCGAATAGTCGCATCCCCGGGAAGGGAGACTTCAGCTCTCCACCCTATTGGGCCCTCGCTACCGCCAAAATGGGGGCCTTTTTTCCCAGCTATTGAGAGGGGGGGAAAAAACCAAAATACATAAGGAAAACCTCCGAATCGTTGCCGCTGCCATGTTGGCTCGTCCCCTCTGAAGGTCTGACCGGAGGGGTTTTTTCAGCGCTCACGTTCTACGCCGCGCGCTTTTGGGGGAATTGGGGGGTAGGAGCAGTACCAGCTCCATCAGCAGCAACCTAAGTCTGGAGTCACGATGGAGCCAGCTTCCTTCACCCGCCTAGTGAGGAGGGCAGTCCCCCAGCACACAGCAGGACCCCGGAGCAGACCCTGAAAACCCAAAAGGTGGTGGCCTACTTGGACAAACACTCTGCCACCCCAGTTAGAAGGTCCCCCTGGACTACTGGGCAGCCAAACTGGATGTTTGGCCGCAACTGCCGAGTTTGCAGTGGAGAAGCTGTCCTGCCCGGGCCAATAGTGTGGCATCAAAAGCGGGTGTTCAGTGCGGCGGGGGCCATCGTTACCCCAAGGAGAACCCGCTTGTCCACGGGAAATTGGAACGACGACCTTTTTTCAAGATGAATCAGGCGTGGATCGGCCAGGATTTCCACACACCAAGCTTAAGGGCCAACTAAACACCATGACACCTCAACCCCAAACTGGGAGAAATAAGTCTGGGTTCAAACTACCTGCCTCAGCCACTATTCTGATGCCGCCACCCCCTGATGCCACACATCTGCTGACAGTTTTCTCCATCTGCCTACCACCATCTTTTACCAGGGACTGGTATTGCCCCCCACCTCCACACTCTGTCATTGTGCCACTCAGACCTCATGCGCAGTGCGCTTTTTGGGAGCCTGACATCCACACTGTTCATGGGGCCATTCTCTACCCATGTTGTTGCTGCGCCGCACCCCACTCTCTGTCATTGTGCCACTCTGACCCTACACGTTTTCCACCTCCAGAATTCATTGTCCCACGTCTGACCTCATGCTGCTGCTGCTTTGAGCTGCAACCCAACCGTTCATTGGCCCCACCTGTAGCCACCCTATTTTTGCCACCCCAAATGTTTTGGGGCGCCACTGTCGACCTCATGCGGGTGGCTCTCCGTACCCTCCACACTCTAAAATTGTGCCACCGGGGCCTACTCCTTTTTTTTTTTTTTTGCCCCCCATTTTTTCATTTCCACCTCTAAACCTCATGCTTTTGCTCCGTCATTTCCACTCTCTGTCTTTGGGTTCCACCTTTCCCTACTAACTTTTTTTAAATACCACCCCAGAATTTTTTTGTGCACTCCCCGACCTCAGCTGCTGCTGTGCTCTGCTGTGACCTACACACGTGTAAATTTGCCACTGCCTGACCTCATCGTGGCTGCTGCCCACCCTCCACCTCTGATTCTGCATTTCTTGGCCTACCCTTTTTTTTGCCACCCCCCAAATTCATTGTGCCACTGTTGACTCATGGCTGCTGCTGACCTAAAAAACCGTTCTTGTCCCTCTGGCCACTCCTTTTTTTTTTTGCCACCTCCACACTGTGTCATTGCCCTGTCTGACCTCATGCTGCGCCCTGCTGTTGACCCCCCCCGTAAAACTCCACACTGTGGTCAAATGGTGCCATTTCTGGGCCTCTCCTGTTTTTTTGCCACCCCAAATGTCTTTGTGCCACCTCTGACCTCAGCTGCTGTGGCTCCCCGTCACCCTCCACACTCTGTACTGATGTTGCCAACCTGAGCCCTCAGCTTGTTTTTTTTCTACGTCGCTCCATACTTTATCGGGCAACATTCCCCCTTCAGTTTTTTTTCAGTTTTGCCCTCTTAAGGCCCAGGAATTTTATAGGAAGAATTCTAAGAGCGCGCAGCAGGCGGTCCACAAAAAACCAACATTGTAAAAGACCAAACCAACTCCCTCTGCATATTTAAGCATACACAGCTTCTACGCACCCTGCAGCTTTTTGTCAGCCCGGAAAAGCTGTTTTGTAACGTGATTCTCCCGAAACGATTCGGACCGAAACGAATTTGCGGAAAAATTTTGGGAATCACGAATCGAATTTTTTGAGAAAGGGCCCACTCTATCACAGCTTTCTCAGAGACGCTTTTTTTTACGTCTAATTTTTATTTTGTGGGGGATTTTGGATTGAAGCCATTGCTCCAAATTTAGCTCCATATACATTTTAAAAGCTATCGCCAGTCTGGAGCACATTGAATACCAAGGGATATAAACCGTTTTTTTTCTGAAGAATTTTTTAAAGAAACAGCGTTTTTTTTTTTCAATCCAAAAACCAGTTAATTTTTGCTGCTCATTTCTTTTTTTCAATTTTTAAACCAAGGGCTACTTAAAACCTTTTGCTATTGTAGCAGTAAAAGAAAAGGTTTTTTTTTTTTTTTTAAACCCAAAGAAAAAATTTTGCCTTAGCATAATTCATATCCGAAGGTTAATTAATGTTTTCCTGCTGTTGTGGGCAAAAAAAACGTCGTTTCAACACCAAAATAGCTGGGGAATTTTTGCAGTCATTTCTTTTGCGCAATTTAGATCCAAGGCCCCAATTTAAAGTGTTTTTCTGCTGTTGGGTCAGTAAAAAAAAATTTTTTTTTTCAATGCCAAAGAAAAAATTTTGCCGGAACATAGTTCATATCCAAATTTAAAATTAAGTTTTTTTTTCCCTTTTGGGGTTTTTCCATAAAATACCCCGTTTTTTAAAACGCTACATATTTTCCCAAAATTTATTACGGTTAAAAAGAAGACAGGTGGGGAAAATGTTTTTGGGGGGAGAGAGAAAAGGGATTTTAAAAGCCCCAGCCTCACCACGGAAAATCCCCAAAAACCCAAAAGGGGCAAAAACCCAAACCCTGCCCATTTGGAGACCCCCACCCTCCTGCCCCCCAGAGTTTCCCACCAGCCGGGATCCAAAATTTTTTTTAACATAGCTATGTACCTTTAAAATTTTTTTAGTTCCAGGTGGGTTATCTAAGCCTTTTTTAGAAACTCCACAGCCCCCCTGCTGTGACCACTCCTCGGGCAGGCTATTCCACAATTCACAGTTTTTTACGTAAAAGAACGCTTTTCCCTCCTCTGGAAAAATTGAACCCTTTTTTTCCCCCAAAGTCGAAGGAATGCCCCCTTTTCTTTTGAGCGGGTTTTCCTTAAAAATAATTAGGAGAAAGGGGCCACAGAGTGGCAAAATTTACGAGTGTGGGCGGGTATGGCAGCAGCCACACTGAGGTCAGACATTTGGCACAATGAAAACCAGGGGGTTAGGTCAAAAAGCAGCCACACCCGCAGCAAAGGTCGGGCAGGGGCATTTTTGAAAATTCGGGAAGGGGCAAAAAAATAAGTAGGCCACGGGGTGGCACAATGGACAAGTTTTAAAGTGAACGGCAAAAAAAAGCAAAAGTCAGAGAGGGCACAATGCCCTTCTAGAAGGGCAAAAACGGGAGTAGGCCACAAAGGGGCACAATGACAAGTGTGGAGGGAACGGCAGCAGCCACAAAAGAGGCCAGAAAAGGCAAAAATGACCGGTAGGTCACAGCAGCACCACAGCGGGCACATGAGGCAGGCAGGGCACTTTTGACTTTCCCTGGGGGTTTGGCAAACATATTGGGGCCACAGGGGGCAAAATGACGAGAGTGAAAGTGAGGGCAGCAACAGCATAAATGTCAGAGAGGGGGCAAAAAGACATTCGGGAGGTGGCAAAAAAAAGGAGTGGGGCCAAGAGTGGCACAATGACAGAGTGTGGCGGGTAGGGCAGCGCCCACATGATGTCAGACAGGGGCCCAAAATTGAAAAACAG
>JAODAL010041608.1:0-35703 GCA_025379985.1 Phyllomedusa bahiana | reverse complement strand
GCAATTTTGTTCTTTAAAGTTACCAAACCATTCTAAGTATCCCTCTGTATGGGCTGCATCAGCTCCTCAGGCATAAGCTACAGACCTGTTTGATCTTTACTTATTGGCTGCCAGCACTGGTTGCTATAGCTACAGATCTGGCATCTACTGCAGCCTAGTAGAAGCCAGTAAGCACGCCCCTGAATTCAAAGTGAAACCAAGAAAACAGGAATGAGTTAAGATGAATCAATGTAGTGAGACAACCCCTTTAAGGGTTTTAAAGTCTTCATCAGTAGGGAAAACTAAACGTAAAAAACTCCTTATCTTCCTCCCTTCACCCACATTTTCCCCACCCTTCGTTAAACTTGATGGACATATGTGTTTTTCGACCTTACTAACTATGTTACTATATTATGCTTATGCCTGTGTATTTATTGTTGGAATAGCATTATATTTTTTTGTGACTAGATGGTTCTCAGTCTCTTATAATCCAGAATATTTGCTAATCTGGTATATATACATTTTTATATGTATGTTTGTGTAATCCTATATTGACCTTGTCATTCTCTTAAATGTTTGGTTTTAGGTCAATATATCACTGATAGATCTGCATAGAAATCCCTAAACCGGTACTTAGGACTGCTTTCTATCACATATTGGAATTAGAAAGTGAACACAATGTATCACACTGGCCATCAGCTGCCCCTTGAATACTCCTTTTCTCTCTGATCTAGCCAGATCCCTCTTGGAACTCAGAGATGGATGAGCTTCTACCACAGTCACAAGAGAAGGAAAACATCCCTTATGTACAGCCACAGATGAGATCCATCATGAGGGGGAATGGATTTGACCTTGTCAAATGGACCACAGCAATTAATTTAAGAACTCCTACAGAGAAACTGTTTTTACAGATCACCAGATTGAATGTGTTTGTGCTATGATCACTGCTTCCTTACAATAACTTAATCTAGACACTTTGTAGTGATGTGCTGAAGTGAGAGTTGTTCCAGCATCAAACAAAAGGGAAAATAAGGGGATTTAAATATGACAGGATAATATTTCTTTAATTATTTTTTTATTCTGGAAAGTTCTATTATAATAAATATGTAAGTGAGATCTCTTTTCGCTTATTCCTCATTTCAACTATTTCTCTATTTGATAGATGTACTACACCTGTAGTTCAAATTGCAGATGTGGTTAAACCTGTTTAATGTTGATATTTTTGCAACATTTCTTGTTAAGGCTATGTTCACACGGCTTAATTGCGGGACGTATTTTGCCCCGCAATTACACTGTGTGTACGAGAGAAGGGGCAGGCAGCCCGCCGGCCCCATAGACATTCATTATTCTCGACGCGTATACGCAGTGAATAAGTAGCATGTCACTTCTCTCCCTGCTCGCCGTATTGTGCGAGCAGGGAGAGGAGACATAATCCATAGTTCTCTATGAGAACTGTGGATTACCGTAATGACTGGGACGTATTTCAGCCTGTAATTACGGGCTGAAATATGTCCCAGAATAAGCCGTGTGAACATTATAGGCAAGGATGGGTTAGATTAGGTGACCACCTCAAAAGTGCAAGATTTCTACAACAGTTGGGCGCTCCATATATTAAATGTTGATATTTTACCTTGTCTAGCTCAATGTCTTCATCTAGCTGTCAATATGAGGCACAAAAAACACAATAAGGGTGCGTCCACACAGCAGTATACAAATCTTGGCCAGATTCTGATGAAAGAATAATATCTTGACATCTTGTAAGTGGTTTTGGGGATGGTTCTGTCCGCGGTTTGCAGATTCGTCCGTCCTCCTCAACCACTAACATGTTCATGTTCTGCCTAAAAATTGGGTGGAAGAATGAACATGTTCTAAGTTTTATCGTTACGCCGGCGGTGTCAGAAAACATCCGGCAGAAAATCCCTGCAGTGGAGACTGCTGAACGGATTTTCTATTAAAGTCTATGAGGATGGTTGACAGATTGGTTTACAGCTTTCAAATCCGACCAAAAATCCTGCCATGGGGACAAGCCCAAAGCGTGTTTTTACATAGCGCAGTTTTGGTGCAGGTTTAACTGCGCTCCAATAAACTTCCTTTATTACCAGCAGCTTCTTTCAGTTGTCTAAATTGCTCAGAAAGGTGTTTCAAGTAAGTAATCAATGACTGTGTTTGAAGTCTGGTGGATACAAACACACTAATTGATTACTCACTTTCCAAACAGTTTAGATAAGTGCAAAAAGCTTGCTGGTAATAAAGGCAGTTTAATTGGAGCGCAATTAAAACTGCACCAAAACTGTGCTGTGTGAAAGTACCCTAAACATGTAAGTAAAAGTTGTTACTGTACCCTGTTACAATGTTGCAAACACTTAGGCTGTGAAACCTTTATTTTTCCACATAGATGCACAACACATTTGTCACTCTAAGTGGCACATACACATAATGGTTACAGTCTCTAGAACAGGCACACACCATGTTGTTTTTTCTCACAGTGGTTCTTCTTAACAGTAGAATAGAAGAGCAGTTACTTTTACATTCTTTTTTAGGTTTTAAGTCAGAATGGCTATATGATATGCCTTCCATGCCACTATGGATCTAATAAAAACTACTCCCTGTACACAGTGGATTCAGGGTTCTTGCCCTTGGCTAGTAAAGAGCAGGTAATTGTTTTTATACACATATATGTTTCATTCTTGTGAAGGAGACTTTAGTTTTGGGAATATGAGATAATATAGTTCCTTTCTGCTAAGATGCATACTTTTCTCCCATAAAGTATTACCTGAAAATAAGTATTTTTACACTAGCTAGGTCTCTTCAATGAAAAAGAGTATACGTTGGTTTATGATAAACGTAACGGATTCCACTGACATAAAATAACCTTTTATTTTAATTTAAAAAAAAATTTAAAAATATAAGCACATGGCAAATATGTGCATGCAAACAAGAATCAGTTTGATTTGAAACATGTAAGCTGAGAAGACACCGCAGCTACATGTTGCCACTGTGCTCATATTTTAAAAGACTTTTTCTAATAAAATAAAAGTTTTTTACTGTACAAGTGGAATCCGCTATATTAATCATATTTGAAAAGTTGGAGACCGCCAACAGGATCCCAGTATACAAATATGAACCAGAAAACAATATTTGGTGCTACTGATATTGGAATGTGTATGTACAGTATATTGCTGCCACACCAGTGTACACCTATGCTCATTTTTTTCAAAAAAGTTTTTGGATGTGCAAAGCCAAATATCGTTTTCTAGCTAGTGTAAGGAGGAGTGGCTGCCTCCTCATTGGTTTTTCTCACTCCACCCACCTTCACAGGTTTTTAAATCAATGCAGTGTACTTAGTAGCTGGTGCCTTCACTCCCTGAAGTATGGAGGTCTGAACAGGCCCTAAAGAGAGAAAACATTAGTGTAGGAACCCACCTGCATTTGAGGTCCCCTTGAAGATTGGGAGGTGGGCTTAAGCAGTTTTGATCAAAAATGTGAACTAAGAACCTCAAAAAACTTCCATGTATCCTAAATAGCAAAAAAATGCTTTTTCAAAAATTCCTATGTGCCTTTTGATAGTTTCTTTAGTTGATAGTGTGCTACTGATATTGGAATGTGTACAAATAGGAACCAGGAGTAATGTGGATATTTATCACAGTAAGGTAAGCGTCTCTATGTATACTTTGGTTTAGTTAATAAATAATTTTCTTAGTTTTGGAGAACTAATTTGCATATATTGTAGTACTATTGGCAGTAAGACTGGACAAATAGTAATCTTTATTCAACCTGTTCTCTGCAGTGTCAATACAAAGGATGGCAAAAACCCATGTGAGGCAGGAGCCAGTTTTCTTCATTTATAGAAAAACATCCATCCTCACCCCAAATATAGCAATCAGCATAAATCCCTGGATTAACAGACCATTTGCAGGAACTAGTACCCATAATTTTTAATATTATTACTCTCAAGAAAGACATTCAAGTCCCATTTAAACACTTTCAATCAGTTAACCATGGCATGGCCTAACTGATCCAACAGTAAAGAAAACATTTCTATATTTGTGTGGAAACCTGCTTTCCTCTAGATTCAGCGGAATTTCCTTGCTTTGGTTTCAGTCCTAGATCAAGAATAAGATCTCTATTGATTTTTCATATATATTATTACATAATTATTAAGTAACCGCTAATCCTACTTTTTTCCAAATGAAATAACCTAGATTTTGATCATTTTTCCAGATCCTGCAGTTCACTGAATTTATCATGACTTTGTTTGTTTGATCTTGAACTCAATTAAGCTCTGTATACAATATTCTACATGCGGTATGACTAGCAATTTGTAAAGTGGTAGGGCTATGTTCTCATCATATGGATCTATGCTACTTCTAAACTATCCCGTTTTTTGCTGCTTAATCTTTAAGAAACTAAGGAGGACATGTATGATCAGCGTTTTCACTTGTTTTCTGGCATATAATGCGCCTCTCTGTGCCGGCTCCACTGTCGGACGCACCTCCCCTATGTGTTAGGCGCATTAGGGGCAAGATTCGCCACTTTCTAATGCAACTAACATGAAAGGGCGTGCTGTGGGCGTTTCTTGGGGGGGGACCAAACCCCGAAAAACGACGCTTGTATGAATGCGGGTCGGCAAAGTAAGGCGCATTTCAGCTCCGACAGGCAGACCTATTTGAATGTGGTCTGTCTGCCGGAGACATTGAAGTTTGCCCCGCATTTATGAGTGCACTTCGGAGCCGACATACATTAAGCACAGTTTTCACGGAAACAAATGTGAAAACAGGCGCTACGCCGATCTTCATACATGTCCCCCTAAGTACTTATTATTTTTACCTGGCCATTGTTTTCTCTCTATAACATATCATATTGGCTTCTCCTTAAAAAAGTCATGAGAAGTTATAAATGAAGTGTCCTATGATAAAAATAGATTAAAGAAAAGAGAGAGTTTTCATAATTTGAGCATGCATTTTACTATTACAGCAAGCACTGATGGCGCTACTTTCCCCAATGGAATGCATTTTATTTATTTACTTCTTTACTTCTTACATAATGTCAACATATTTCACTGTACTATACAGAGATTATCAGTCACATGCCCAATAGGGTTTACTCTGAACACTGATTGTCTTGGTCTTCTAGGTAAATGTATGCGCTACAAATTAAAGAAAATGTTAAGATAGAAGTAATAATAGTAATAATGTCAGCAAATAATGTATGTTAATTACACAGTAGACGGACATTATTATGACCTCTTCTTACTTTGGACAATGTAACTCATAAAGGAAGTCACATGTTGTGAGCTGGCTTGTTGGATATATAAGCTCTGTATGTGTCATCACACATATCCCTTATTTCTGTCATGGGTAAAAGGGCAATTTATCAGAATTTTAAAAAGTGGCAGTGTTTCTGAAACTGTGCAGTAAGTGATCTGTTTGTGGGCTGCTGTGGTAAAAGTGTATCGTGAGTGGAAAATGGCACCATTACAAAAAAACTAAATGGAAATTGTGAAGCGACCACCTGTCATTGATGTATGAAGTGAACAACAGCTAGAAAGGTACACAAAGGTGGCCTGACATTCTACAGTGGAGGAGCTCCCCACCAAAATGAACCTCGGGTCAAACAGTTCAGGAAACCCTACTGTGTATGGGTGGATGGACATTGCCCTTCTGCTAATGAAGTTTTATTAACAGAAAAGGCTTAACTTTTCAGGGCAGCATCAGAATTGGACCTGCGATGGCTGGCAAAAGGTTGCTTTCAGTTGTGTTTTCTGCTTCATCATACAGATGGACGTTGATGTGTCAGCTGAAAAACATAAGACAACAAACACCCTGCAACCATTGCTGGAAGAATACAAGCTGATGGTTGCAGTCTTATGGTCTGGGGAATGTTACTATGGCATTTTCTTGGTCCACTCATCCATGTGGAAGGCACTCTTAACCATTTTGGGTATGAATTCATCCTTGCAGAACACACACATCCATATATGCTGATTGTCTACCCTGGGATGGGTGGGATCTTCCAGCAGACAATGAGACATGTCACACAGTTAGTCATTGGTTGAAAGAGCATAACCAAGACTTCCAAGCACTACCCTGGCCTCCTAATTTCCCAGACTTGAACCCAATTGAGCATCTGTGGGACCACCTTGATGGTCATGTTCACTCTATGGATCCTCCCACAAGCAGCAGCTGTGGGATGCAGTCAGCATGACTCCAAATACCTGTGACAACCTACTAGGACCTTACTGAGCCTCTCTCAGAACGTCTAGCTGCTGTCCATGCTGCACACACTCTGAATATTATGGTCATAATAATGTGACTTGACTATGTATTTTGTAACTTGAGGTCATTGTAACCTGAGGAAACACTCAGGCATGCCTGATCATCTATTCATCAAATAGAAACTTTTTGTATTACCGAATACTAATTTTAGTTTACTCATTAAATGTTATGCATAAAGGGCATTAAAACTGCAAGCTTGTGTAAATGTTTTTATGGTCTATTAATTATACTGTGTAATGAAATTGTCCATTTCCCATAGCTTTGAAGCACTTGAAAGAAGTTGCAGAATATGACTTTTTTATTTTCTTTATAAATCTATATGTGTTTATATAACCTCCAGTGTTCATCTATCTTTTAAATATGTCTTAAGTATTTTGCACAATTTACGAGCTATGAGGGATGTTGGATGGTTCTGTGCATTGCTAATGTGTTATGCAATGTTGCAGAGCTTAAGAACCAACAGGATAACATGTGAAAGGGGAAAGGAGGATTTTTACACGAATTATTGAAGCAGCTTTTTGATGTCAGAAACAGTTTCTTTAGAAAGAATAATCATTTTAGCATCTTTATATATGGTGATCTTTGACTTGACGAACTTGTATTCAAAATGTTCCCTCTTGAACCATTTGCTGTTTGAAGTGAATGGGACTGAGCTGCAATACCCGATGCAGTCCGTCAGCAAGTGTGGTGCTCTATTAGGAAGAAAGTATGTACTTTTTTCTAATCTTGGCTACCCCTTTAAATCCATGATGGTCTAAGTTATAAATATAGGGGAGAAGAGGTTACATTCACACCTGGGCTGTAGGTCCTTAGCTGTCTCTACCAAGGGATATGCAGAGTTTTGTAAAGTGGGAGTGCAAAGCCATAAAAATGCATATACAATGAGATGTACACACAAAGGGTGAATGTATTATTAGTTTCGTCCAGTATTTTGGTGATAGAAATTCATAAATTCTGGAGCATCTTACATTTGTGCTAAAATCAGCTATTTTTAGCTCCTCTCACCACTTTTGGAAACTAGCAAAAGATAAGGTGTAGTTAACCAGGAGGAGGGGAAGAGCATGTTTATAACATATTTACCATTATTAAAAGCAGACAATCTACATTTGCCCATAAAAGGCTTAGATTTCTTTTTTTTGTCTTTGGGGCGTGCATTGGTGTATTTCAATACAATAAACTACAGACTTGGTAAATATCCCCCATGGGTGTCAGTGAACATGTAACAGATAATACCATTATAATCTAAGGTAAGTAGTGTAGACGTGTATGAATTTTATATAGCCTTACTTGGAACCAAAGTTTTCTGGGAAGAGTATTGCTATGTTACACCCAGGTTGCACAAAAATCGCGTTACCGGTACATATGAATCAGACAATCAGTACATTTACAAATGGTCCGCTAAACTTTCAGATCTGTAATTAATTAGGTACAGCTCATGTTCAAGTGTGTTGTTCAAACGGAGGTCAAGAAGTTAACCTTGCTTATCTGTCGGGACAGCAGCTTGCGGCTCCTTCGGGCACACTGTCTGGATTACTCTGGAAAGAAATATAGGAAAAGAAACTCCATGGCAACAAAGTTTCAAGGAGGTCCTTAACAGCGCTTAACCCTTTAAAAAGGTAAAATAAAACTGTAAACCAGCTATATCAAAAGTTGATTTATCAAATTAAAATCACAACATGTTTCGCAGGTCCCATTGCCTGCTTCATTGTCTGTGTTCTCCTCCTGCCTGTCGGCTCTGTCTCTGAAAGAATTGCATGTCAATTCTTTCAAAGACGGAGGCGACAGGTAGGAGTGAATCACGCAGCGGCGATCTCTCATGTGAACGCCGCTGCATGTTCGTCATAGCCCGCAGTGATAAAGTCACTGCTAATTGTTAAATCCGTCTCTGGGTCCGTTCTGTTGGTCCCTGAGACGGATCTAAAAAGCGGATGTGAACACGGAGTTAAAACGCCGTGTGAACAACCACTTAAAATGTTGTAACGAAACAAACATGGAGACAAAAAGTCAGAAACCCCAATGTTACAATCGCTTACATTGCAGGAAAGGTGTAACATTTGTATCCAAATTCCATCTCTTACGGAGAGCTGACTATAACCTTTATTTATA
Source organism: Phyllomedusa bahiana (assembly GCA_025379985.1). NCBI lineage: Eukaryota > Metazoa > Chordata > Amphibia > Anura > Hylidae > Phyllomedusa > Phyllomedusa bahiana. Next base: position 27,343 of record JAODAL010041608.1, on the reverse strand, counting down.
CAGACCCCCCATCTCTACCCATCGTTATGTTTTGAAAAAATATATATATATTTCTTTGCTTGGACCTAAATATAGTAATGCAATTCCTGTAATTAATGTATACAGTTGAAACCAGAACTTTACATACACTATATATAAAGACACATATGCATGTTTTTCTCACTATCTGACATAAAATCTGAATAATCCTTACCCATTTTAGGTCAATTAGGATTACCAAAATTATCTATATTTGTCAAATGTCAGAATAATGAGAGAATTTTTAAGACATTTTATTACTAATGAAATGTATGTCACCTTTTGACTTTGCAGAAAGTAATAAATAGCCTTAAAAATTCTCTCTTATTATTCTGGTATTTGGCAAATATAAATAATTTTTGAAATCCTAACTGACCTAAAATGGGTAATGTTTATTCTGATTTCATGTCAAGTAGTGAGAAAAACATGCATATGTGTCTTTTTATACAGTGTATGTAAACTTCTGGTTTCAACTGTATGTGTTGATTACAAATAATACATTCTTATCCTCAAAGGATAAGCTGTTGTAATGATGTGCATCAACCTTCCTTTTGATAAGGAATGTATACAAAAAAATCTAGGATTAGAAATATATATATATATATATATATATATATATATATATATATTTATATATACAAGCCTATATGTAACTTTCTGTATCTTCTCATACCTGTATACGGTGATCTTACTTGTCTAACATCTCCACGTGTTACTTGAAGTAATGTCTATGTATTTCATTCATACAGATGTCTCATGTCAAGTCCTAATCTTACACCAAGCCTTAGCACTGCATAATAGATACTTTACTTAATTGAAGGGTTAAAGGTCAGTCATTTGTTGACTAATGTACCTCATTAGAAGAGAAAAGCAAAATGTCTCCGGCAATCCTGATGCTGTGAAATATAACAGAGACATTTTTAATCACTTTGAACAGTTTTCAGAAGCTAAAAGAGACTCCAAGTTCCAAAGCCATTTCAAGTCATGGCAATTATCGGCAAACCAACTCTAATTGCTAGCCATAATAGGCTTGGTAATGCTTCTGTTTATCCTGACACATTTTGAACATGTGCTGATTTACAGTGTGATATCCTGTGGAAGCTTTGAAATACAGTGACACCAAAGAAATAAAAAGTTTTACTTCAGGCATTAAATCAAATGTATTAAAAATCCCAAATTTTTAAAAGATTTATAATATAACTTAGTGTCATGTGAAAATAGCCATTTCAAGAGCCTACCCTTTTCATTGTAAGATAAACCAAAACCTTAAGATTAACTATTCATACTTCCACTTGCCAAGGCTCATTTTTTTCAGTATATCTGCATCAGTTTCCTGATAATCTTTTTTTTTTTTTTTGCTTACTGAAAGTTTAATAATGTATATTTTACTTTCTATACCAGAAATCATCTCTCTGCATTTCCTGCGATCGGTTTGTGTTTACATTCTGAAAAGTCAGAATAAGTTAGCAAGAAACCTGAACAAATGAGGAATGTTGAGACAGGAGGTGGATTTCAGACTCTGTCAGACTCCCTGCACGCACTGTGTATTACGGTCGAGCGGGTCAGTTGGGACAGACACGGTGGACACCGGGTATTTATGGATCCTCTGGGCCACCGCGAGCGACGATGATATAGATGCAGATCACACCAGGGAGCGGAATCTAAGGGGCCCCCAGTCTTCAGAGGAGCCAACTGCAAGGCCAGATGGACTTCACTGCAGGGGAACCCCAGGTCGGTACCCTGGATGTGGCTACTTGCAGTGAGAGCCGAAGTGCAGGACATAGGACAACGGCCATGGAAAGAGATGATAGGTGACAAGCAGGTGCAACCGTAGACAAACTTAAACCTTTAGAGCTCTGAAGCCTTGTGCACTGCTGTTTAGAAACCTCTATCACTAATGCCTCTCTAACAGCTCAGCTAGGAATAGCAGAGCTGATATGCCAATCACTGCTGTAGAACCGCCCACAGCATGAACAGGAAGCTGGCTATAAAGAGCAGGGAGAGAATATCCCTGTAAAGAACAGGAATATATCCCATTTTAATGTTTGTAGAACAGAATAACTTCAACCAAAATGTAAGATTATATTTTCAAGTACTTTTATGGAATTTATTTAGGGTCAGACTGCCAAAGCCCAGCAAAAACACCCCCTTATAGAGCTAACAGTAGAACAAATCTATTATTCACCTGCTTTGGGTTATATCAGAAATTACACATTAGTCTTTATTGATAACATAGCAGCAAGTTACAGCATCATTAAAGGGCACAAATATTTTGGTTGTATGGTTAGGTCATGCAATAATTTTCTGTTTGTACCCTGGCACCTCTGGGCAGCACTCATGATATCTGTTAATACTCTGCAAGTGAAAAGGTCATAGCCCATATAACAATCTGAAAATAGTTCATACCAGCTATCTTGAAATACCACAATGTAGATATTTTGTATAATAGTATATTATACTGACTATGTTCAATAAGCTCCAATAGTGAACTTTAGCAGCTGTAGTAGTAATAGTTGTCTGTGTCAGAACCAGGAATTTCTATGTCTTTGGATAGCATATTGCAGTGAGTACATGATATGGGCATCACTGACAACAGGCGGCAGTTACTAAGAAATATGTGTAAAACTATTTGCGTACAAGTGCACGATTAGCGCCAAACTGAGACGCACTGAGTGAAATAGAAGTATTTAACAGTTATATGAATTACATATGGCGGTTTTGCCACCATCGACAACAGTTACTATGAAATATCTGTAAAATAATTTGTGTATAAGGGGGGCTATTGGCAAAAAAAATGGGTTGCACAGACACCAATAGAAATGCAAAATAAAAGGGACAAATTTCACCTCAGGTGGGAGGTCTGCTGGCCACAAAGTAAAAAAAAATGCTTTTTCCATGTGAGTTCAGGACAGGAGAGACTAAGCTACACAATATTCATCCTCCTTTCCGACCCCTCCACCCCACCCCACTCTGCTGCACACAACACTAGATTTTTTTACAAGTCTCTCTCTAACTAAATCAGAACTTAAATTCTCTAATCTAACTATATCCTAAGCTTCACAACTACAAGGATGGTTTTCTGTATAAAAGTAGACTGCTGTGACAACAGCTATTGGGACAGGCAGTGAGACGTGTTGCTCTGTAGTGAGATCAGTGAGAAATGATTGTAACGCACAGAGGTAGTGGATCCGGCAGGGAGCGGAATCTAAGTAGGTCCTGGTTTTCACCAGAGCCCGCCGCAAAGTGAGATGGACTTGCTGCGGCGGGAGTCTACCAGGTCGCTACGACTGGCGGGACTTGCTTGCGGTGGCAGCCAAGGGTAGGCGTAGTACAGATTCGTCAGGCTGGCTCGTAGTCGGGGACAGGCAGTAACTCCAGGACAGGCGGCAAAGATTCGTGGTCGTGGGACGGAGGCAAGAAGGTACAGTACACGGTAATCAGGACAAGACTTCAGAAACGCTTTCTCGGTAGGCTAAATGGCACTAAAGATCCGGCGAGTTTACTAGGAAGAGACAGGCTTAAGTAGGGGCAGCGACCGGCAATAGCCAATTACCGGTGCGCTGGCCCTGTAAATATAACACTGCCGGCGCGCGCGCCCTAGGAAGCGGGACCACACCTGCCGAGGGAAAGAGACAGCGGCAGCAGGAGCATGGCCGGGTAAGTGAGCCTCGGGACCGGCAGGGGAACGAGCGCGCCCTCGACCCAACGTGCGGGACGCGGTGCCGCTCAGCAGCGGGGCACGGATGCACCTGCGACCCGGGATGAGGGTCGCAGGGGCATATGTGACAGTACCCTCCTTTGGCCTCCTCATTTTTCTGGTCTGAAGGAATTTCTGGATTACTTTACGGTCCGGAATGTTCTCTTCTGGCTCCCAATACCTTTCCTCGGGCCCAAACCCCTTCCAATCAACGAGAAAATATTGTTTCCCTCTAGTCCTCCTCATACCCAAGATCTTCTTGACCAAAAAGACATTAGAGGCATCGTCCACAGACGATGGAGGGATTGTCTTCCAAGAGAAACTATTCAGGACCAGGGTTTTTAGAAGCGAGACATGAAAGGAGTTCGGGATGTGCATGGTTGGTGGGAGCCGGAGTTTTTAGAGGCCACCGGGTTAATGCGCTTAAGGAACTCGAAAGGTCCCAAAAAGCGAGGTCCCAGTTTGTAACTCGGGATCTTGAGGCCGACATATTTGGTGACAGCCACACCTTGTCACCCGGGGAGAAGATTGGAGGAGAACTTTTTCTTTTATCTGCTTGAGCCATTGTGCGCTCAAAAGCACGGAGCAGAGATTGGCGGGTCAGGGCCAAGATGGCCTTCATGTCCTGGACCAACGCATCCGCTGCCGGGACCTCAGACAGGGATGCCAGCGGGAGAGGTGGGCGGGGATGCAGGCCGTACACGATGTAGAAGGAAGAGGCACCCGCAGACTCCGAGTCTATGGAATTATACGAAAATTCCACCCATGGAAGCAAGTTGGACCAGTCATCTTGTTGAGCTGAGAAGAAGTAGTGCAGGTAACTCCCCAGAACCTGATTGACTCTCTCCACCTGACCATTCGTCTGGGGGTGGTAAGCCGAGGAAAAATCAAACTTTACCTGGAGTTGAGAACAAAGGGCCCGCCAGAATCTAGAAACGAACTGGACCCCTCGATCAGAGACGATCTGCAGAGGAGACCCGTGCAAACGAAAAATGTGGTGAGAAAACAGCTCGGCTAGGCGCGGGGCAGAAGGCAGGCCTGGCAATGGGACAAAATGCGCCATTTTAGAAAACCGATTTGTAACCACCCAGACAACGGTGTTACCGGATGAAGGGAGAAGATCAGTTATAAAGTCCATTGCCACGTGAGATCATGGTTGGGTAGGGATGGGTAGTGGGTGCAAGAGCCCCGCCGGTTTGTGACGAGGAGTCTTGTTGCGGGCACAGGAGGTACAGGACTCGACGAATTCCCCGACATCCTTAGCGAGGTCCTGTCACCAATAGAACTGCGAGATCAGGAGAATTGTCTTGCGAGCACCGGGATGACCGGCCACCAATGAGCAGTGTCTCCACTTCAGGATACGCCTACGGAGTGCAGGGCTTACGTATGTCTTCCCTGGCGGGACATTCTGGAGGTCGACAGGAGCTGTGGAGATAAGACGCTCTGGGGGGAATTATGTGCTCCGGGGCCACTTCTTCACAAACCACGATGGAGGCGCGAGAGAGGGCGTCTGCCTTCACATTCTTTTCCGCGGGACAGAAGTAGAACTGGAAATTAAACCGGGAGAAGAAGAGCGACCAACTAGCCTGGTGCGGATTGAGTCGCTGGGCCGTCTGGAGGTACTGGAGGTTCTTGTGATCTGAAGACATACAGATGGGATGCCCAGCACCTTCCAGCAGATAACGCAATTCCTCCAATGCCAGTTTGATGGCTAATAACTCCCGGTCTCCAATAGTGTAATTTCTTTCCGCCAGCGAGAATGTCTTGAAAAGAAGCCACAAGTGACCGTTTTGCCCGTGGACCCCTTTTGCATGAGGACTGCCCCAACTCCCACCGACTAGGTGTCTACTTCAAGCGAGAAGGGTTTCACGGGGTACGGCTATGACAGGATAGATGCAGTGGCAAAGGCAGTCTTTAGTTTAGTGAATGCTTCCTCGGCCTCGGAGGGCCAGCTACGTGGCTTTGCGTTTTTCTTCGTGAGGGCCACAATGGGAGCCACCAGCGTGAAAAAGTGTGGGATGAACTGCCGGTCATAATTGCAGAAGCCCAGGAACCGCTGTATGGCCCAAAGGCCAACTGGGCATGGCCATTGCAACACGGCTGACAATTTGGTTGGGTCCATCCATAGGCCCTGGTCAGAGATGACGTAGCCCAGAAATGGAAGGCTAGCTTGATGAAAGAGGCACTACCTCAGTTTGGCATACAGGCGGTTAGCTCGTAGGCGCCTCAGTTCCTGGCGAACGTGGACGCGGTGAGTCTCTAGATCAGGTGAGTACACCAAGATGTCGTCAAGGTAGACCACGACACAGGTATAAAGGAGATCCGTGAAGATGTCATTCACGAACTCCTGGAAGACGGCAGGCGCATTACACAGTCCAAATGGCATGACCAGGTACTCAAAGTGCCCGTCTCTGGTGTTAAAGGCCATCTTCCATTCATCACCCTTACGGATTCGGACCAAATTGTAGGCACCCCTCAAATCCAACTTGGAGAAGATCTTCACATCCTGTAGGCGGACAAAGAGCTCCGTGATCAACGGCAGAGGGTACCAGATTCTTCACCGTGATCTTGTTAAGACCCCGGTAATCGATGCAGGGCCGTAAGGAACCGTCCTTTTCCACGAAGAAGAATCCCGCACCCACAGGAGAGGAGGAATTTCGAATAAACCCCTTCTGGAGATTTTCCCGTATATATTCTGATATGGCTTGTGTCTCGGGAATGGACAAGGGGTAGACTCTGCCCCGAGAAGGACTGGTACCCGGCAGTAAGTCAATCGGACAATCGTATGGACAATGAGGAGGGAGGCTCTCTGCTTGCTTCTCAGAGAAAACATCGGTGAACTCCAGATATTCAGCAGGTAGGCCGGGCAATGGCTCACGGAGGGTCGAGCGAGAGCAGGAAAGCAGCGTGCTAGGTGCCACCAGACAACGACTCAGACAATTAGGACCTCAGCGAGTTACTTCTCCAGACGTCCAGTCCAGTGTAGGAGAGTGGAGCCGCAGCCATGGAAGCCCGAGGAGAACCGCTGAAGAGGAATGAGGCAACACGTAGAAGTAGATCTCCTTATGCAGGTCCCCTACGTGGAAGGACAGTGGTTTGGTGATGAAACGCATGGTGTCACTTAGCAGCTCCCCGCTGACGGAGGAGATCATCAGCGGCTTTTCCAGGTGGACCACTGGGAGACGATACTGCATCACTAAAGAGCGGTGGATAAAGTTCCCGGCTGAGCCCGAGTCCAGGAAGGCCGAGACTTGAAACGAGAGTCCAGCATCAGTCACGACCTGTACCGGCATCATCAGACATGGAGAGAAGGAATTTGCACCTAGGTACCCCTCTCCCACGGAGCCTAGGTGCGGGAGTTTCCCAAACGCTTGGGACAATTCTCCGGAAGTGCTCTGGACTACCACAGTATAGGCATAAGCTCTCTAGCCGATGTTGGGACAATTCCTGTACAGAGAGCTGAGCCCGGTTGATCTGCATGGGTTCCTCAGTGGGGGTTGGTGACGGTTGCGTAGGAGGCCTCTGGAAGACCAAAGCCAGGCACGGGAACTGGCGTGGTCGGTCTAGCTCACGCCTTGCCGAAGCTCTTCTTCCCTTTCAGAAAAACACACGTCGATGGGGGTGGCCAACCGGATCAAGTCGCCACGGGAGGACAGAATGTAGCTCACGGCCAGCACATCCGTAATTCGACTGGAGAGCACCTTCTTAAAGGTAGCACACAAGGCGGCCTCGTTCCAGGTTACCTCTGAGGCTAAGGTGCGGAATTGCACTGCGTAGTCTCCCACGGACAAATCCCCTGGTGCAGGTTTAGGAGGGCCGTCTCGGCGGAGGATGCTCGTGCAGGTTCCTCAAACACGTTGCGGAATTCCCCGAGGAAAGCCTGTAGTTCTGTCGTCACCGGATCGTTCCTATCCCACAGAGGTGTGGCCCATGCCAGGGCCTTCCCGGAGAGCAGGCTAACCACGAATGCCACCTTTCACCGTTCGGACAGGAACTGGTCGGCCATCAGTTTCACGTGCATCGAACATTGGGTGATGAATCCCCTGCAGAGTTTCGGGTCTCTGTCAAACTTAGACGGGAGCGACAACCGGAGCTTGGGACCCACCGGGGCCAGAGGAAGCACCGAAGCTGGAGCAACCATGGGAGAAGGCGGAGGCTGCTGCTGGGCGGTGATGAGCTGCTGTATCATGGTGGACAACTGGTTCAGTTGTTGCGCTTGTCGCCCCAGTTGCTGGGACTGCTAGGCAACAATGGTCGTCAGATCTGCCACACTGGGCAGTGGCACCTTGGTCGGATCCATGGCCGGATCTTACTGTAACGCACAGAGGTAGTGGATCCGCAGGATCACCGCAAGCGATGGCGGAAGCCCATGCCAGGGAGCGGAATCTATGTAGGTCCCGGTTTTCACCAGAGCCCGCCGCAAAGTGGGATGGACTTGCTGCGTCGAGAGTCTATCAGGTCGCTACCACTGGCGGGACTTGCTTGCAGTGGCATCTAAGGTTAGGCATAGTAATGATTCGTCAAGCAGTCTCGTAGTCGGGGACAGGCAGTAAGGTCAGGACAGGCGGCAAAGGTTCGTGGTCGTGGGACGGAGGCAAGAAGGTACAGTACACGGTAATCAGGGCAAGACTTCAGAAACGCTTTCTCAGTAGGCTAAATGGCACTAAAGATCCAGCGAGGTTACTAAGAAGAGGCAGGCTTAAATAGAGGCAGCGACGGGCAATGGCCCTTTAAATTTAACACTGCCGGCACGCGTGTGCACTCAGAAGCTGGACCGCGCATGCCGTGGGACAGAGACAGCGGCAGCAGGAGCGTGGCCGGGTAAGTGAGCTTCGGGGAAGTGGCGCCGCTCAGCAGCGGGGCACGGACACGCCTGTGACCTGGGACGAGGGTCGCAGGGGCATCTGTGACAATGACGCTGAACAGGAAATGGAGTCGCATACATAAATGAGGTCATGTGATTTTTGCAGCCAATGAGATATATACACCGCCCATTCATGATGTCGTACACCCAGCTTACCCTGCTCTATGTTCTTCGCTGATTGGCTGGCCACCAAAATTAAAGGAAGCGCTAAAAAAGGCGCGATTGTAAACATGATAAAGATTATCTTTACGATTTTCACGGAAACTATCGCGTCATCGGGAAATTCCGATAACTGTAAAAACCGTGCCGATTTCAACTTTTGTCGATAGTATCGCTCATCCCTAATGCTGGGATGTGTAACCATAGAGAATTTGGCTTCACAGGCTTTATTCACAAAATATGTAGACATTAGTAGCATCTAATTATAGTTTTTTCCATATGTTAACAGGTATGGAGGCACTTACAGCTTTACACTTACTTCCAATACCTGGACACGCAAACTGTTAGTAGCCTATTCCACGTCCACCTTGGTCTCAGATACTGACTGAGGTCCTCCTACGCCTAGCTGTGCATTCTCTAGCACTTCCAGACTAACTAGCAAAAGTCCAATATGGGATCCCTTTACACACCCATGTGCTTCAGACCGACCAGGCATGAGTGTTCCCAGTTAGACCTAGTCTCTCTCTGTCACTTGCTCCTCTATCTCTACTTTCTGCTTCATTTAAGTGTCTCTTTTACCTGGCTCTCTTGTCTCGGATCTCTCTCTGTTCTCATCAACTTGTAGCTGGTTCCATGAGCTCCACCATGTCTGCTGTATGGACAATCTACACTTGATCCATACCCTACTTATTTTTTTAAAGAAAGCTCCTTTTTCTCTAACTTGTAACTCTTTTATCAACTACACAACAAATGCAAAGGATGTCATCTCACCCGTAGATGTTCCTAACTCAACTCCCAAGGAAGATGTAGTGAAGGAGAACCACTCCACAATAAGGAAGCAAGTAGTAGCAGAAACGGGAAACACCAGCTTCACATGAGAGAGGGAAGTGCAAGAGTGCAGCAAATGAGTTAAAAAATCCTTTTTCTTTTATTTATAATCCATTAAAAACAAGTGGGTATAAACCATCCAAAAGCAAACGGACGGCACCACTGGCTGTCACTGCCAACGCGTTTCGGTTTAAGCGACCTTTAGTCATGGCATACCAGAATCCATTGCCGGAAGCTATTTAAGGCTGCTGAACCAGGTCATAGGTCAAAGGTAAATACCTACATAATACATAGAGTTAAAATGATAAACAACCTGGTAATTAAAAGTACAAAAGTAACTAAAGTGATGACCAGCAAGAACTAAATGATTCAAACTGAAATGCAGACATAAATGTGAATTATGAGCGAATTCTGGTAAGCGACGTCCTGTCTGGTGTTGAGATCTAGCGGTGTATGGGTGCCCAGGTGGAAAATCCACCAGTCCTCCCTAGATAGAAGTTTTTTCTGAAGATCCTTTCCTCTCTGTGGGTGAATTTTTTTTTTAATGCCTATTATCGCAAGGCTAGCAACATTGCCTGAGTGAACTTCTGCGTAGTCCTAGACACTGCTGAAGACTTAAAAGTCACTGGTCTTACTGCATCCAACAGGTGCTGCCGGACATGTACTTTTAACGATCCAGTGGTACATCCCACATACTGCAATCTACAGATTGCACAGTTTACAAGATATATCACAAATTTAGAAATACAATTTATATAGGTTTTGATTTTGAATGTTCTGCCATTACTAAAAGATGTGAATATATCTGTTTTATGTACAAAATTGCAGATTGTACACACTGTGGGCAACATGTATGATCTTTGGCGCTGGCAGACCAATTCTAAATAGCTTCAAAGGGGTTTTCTCTCTACAAAGATAATATATGTAATGATAGGGGCATTAAAAAAAAGCACTTTTGCAATTGGTTTGCATTACCTAAATCATTTAGTGTAGCAGCTATCAGCTAATCTATGTTTTCTACACCTAAAACTGCAGCCCACTTCTATGTGAAGGATCTGGGCAATTACTGAGTCTCTATCTGCTAGAATCACTCCCCCCCCATATAACACAGCCTTATACAGTCTGCTCCCCCTCTACCTCCTGCCTGATAACTTAGAGGGGAGCAGAGTGCATTTCTCACATTTGTTTAATCAGTTCAGGCTGTATGTAGAACTGCTTACACCAATGAAGGTATTGTGGATACAAGGAGCTTGTGAAGCCTGGGAGGGAGCTGACAGCTCTGCAGACATGAGAACCATGGCAGGAGGTCTGCAGAGCTGTGACATCCTTTCCCTTCCACTGCTCACACTGATGATAATGTCACCAGTCTTCAGTGATGGAAGACACGCCTACTGGGAGGAGAGACACACCTACTGGAAGGAGAAACTCAACCCTGGATTTGAAGCTGTAAGACAGAGAAACAGCTCAAGTCTGTGAAAGCCAGTGATGTGAAAACCCCTTTAAGGCAGTGTAGAATGTGCCAGAATGTAAGAAGCTGTTCTTCTGCAATTCATACATACAGGCGCATTGTAGTGGAATACGACAACTCAGGCTCAGGCAGACCACCTTTAACTTGGTCTGGCTGTTCTAACTGTTATGCGCCAAGGTTTACAAAGTGTCGGTGTGATGCTGATTGCGCCAAAGATTGGAATGCAACTATGACAGCTTTTTGCCACAAAGTACACCAGAAAACTGGTGTAGCCTCGTTCATACATGTCAACCTGTGTGTCCACATTATTTTCCCCAAAAAGATAATTGTCCTCCCAAAATGGCATGTAAATATTAGCAAGGGAAGGGGAGAATCTTGCTCCCATAGATGTTCCACATGTTTGTAAAAAAAAATGCATTTTCAAACATAAAATTTATAACTAAGAAGGTATTCTACTGCCGCTAGCAGGAATCCCTGTTCTGCTTTTGAAAAATGACTATATTTATCCAAAAAATAGCTAAGGACTGAGAGAGCCTGGTTGTGTGGGATACTGGGATACAAAGCCACAGCATCACGATAAGTTTCAGATTGTTTGAGGATTCTCAAATTCTCCTGGCGGTATAATTCCCTGTCTAATATAACAACAGCACTGCCCTTGATGGCACTGTGGACAATTAGATCGTCATTATACTGCATTGCCTTTAAAGCCTCGTCACCCTTTTAGTAAAATTAGAGAATTCCTGGAAAACATATCTAACATGGTACTGTTATGAAGTTCCACCAAATCTTCTATACATTCTTGGAATAAATCCAATGTAGAAAGACATGACTTCAAAGGAGTTTTTGATGAAAAATTGATCATCCATACAGCAGGCATCCTGAGAACACTGGTTTCACTCTGTAATAGATGTAGATGCACAATACCTTGCAGATCACCAAAATCCGGGAAAACATTTGTGCTCTCCAATTCCATGGAGTTATGATAACATCTGTCCTCAGATGTCACTGCAATTTCTGTGTTTATGTTCGATTGCAAAAAATGATTTCTCAATGTTATTTGTTGAGCTAGTTGATTGACATCCAAAAGAGTCTCATAAACCTGAAAATCATATGCAGGGGAGAAACCCAAACCATGGGATAGAACTTGGATTTGATCTAAGCTCAAAATCTGACTTGATAAATTAATTACCGGGGAGGATATCTCCTACTCTTGCGCAAGTCCAAAGTCCTTTTTGAGCTTTTACAGTATTTATGTCCTGCCCTTCGTTTATGCCTTTTGGGGGCCTGGAGTTTTTTGGGACCCTTGTCTTTCCCCCACCAGCCCAAAACCTTCTTTATCTCATTCCCTTTTCCCCTCCTTTTCTTTTTCCACCCCTGTGATTCTTTCCCAGGGAAAACCTCTTACGACTCCTTAAACTAGAACTGAAGTTCCTAAGGTGGCAGGCTACTTGTAAAGGGCCTGCAGCCCCTCCATTCTCCTTCCCAGGATCCCCTGGTAACTCTCTCTCCCACTGGCTGCAGGCCTCACATGCTTTTTAATGCTGAAAGCACCAATACCCTTAATATGGGTGCTTAGTCATAATCATCAATATGCATCAATAATTATAAATATACACATAGATTATCAATAACACCCCACATGTAGGTTGGAGACACACTCTACAGCAGCATCTGTCAAAGTTGTCTGGTATAAAAGTATCGGGATTTGGTACCTCCCCTGCACCCTTCTTTACATCTTTATAAGGGATGGTGGTTTTGCCCTTATTTATTTAACCCCCACCCGGGGAAAATTTGCAGAGCACTTTTTGTATATGTTTGCTGCTAGTGCAATAATGGCTGTCAGGGAGCTGCAGTTCATTTAGACAGTTGAATCACATTATTACAAGGTAGTACATGCTACCATGTTGTATTATTCCAGCAGTGATTGCAGGGTGTTTGTTCTCTGATGTTTCTCACCCAACACACCAACGCCCATTTATTTGATGAAGCAGAAAATATGACTCATTGGAGAAGGCAGCCCTTTGCCAATCAGAGTAGATCTAATGCCAATCTTGCCCTGAAAACAGAAGGTTTTTCTGTCGATGCAACTCGAATAACGGAAGTGCAGTGACCATCTGTCTCTTTGAGCCCCACCACGTAGGGTTCACTGAAAATTTTGTTTTTTGATGATTTTGGGAGTCCCTTGGTTTAATTTTGGGAGTAGTCCCACGAAAGTGTCGATCCACCCTCACACTCCTAACGCATTACCCCCCAAAATCCTACCATTCAAATTTCCCCCCGCCGCTTATTCACAATGGCGCTGTTCATCTACTGATGATACACTTTCAGCACAGCAGCATGAGAACTGTTCACAAACTGTGCAGTTCCAGAAATACTCCCATCCTTGGCCTGAAAGCCAATAATCATCCCTTTTTGCAACTTTGCTAAATTTCCCCTTTTACACATGACAGAAATGAGGGATATGATTGCAGACGGCCTATTGCACACCTTATATATGGCTTTCAATTTCCCATATTCACAGTTGTAACAGCTTAAATTTTGTTATTGCTTTTGTGTCAACATAGCTACTTGAGGTCTTGTTTTATGTAACTTTTGTTATGGGATAAAGTCACATACCCATCGGGGGACCCCCAAAGCAAAAGTTACTGAACATGTGTGGATAACTAAAAAATTGTACATCAGCTTGTTTGGGTCCACCGGGGAGTCGGTGAAAGCTCTGGTGGGCCCCAAGCTGTCAGTGGGGCCCACCTACAATCTACCTAACTGAGGCCCACCTACCTACCTGGGACCCATCTACAACCTACCTAACTGGGGCCCACCTACCCTCCTGGGCCCCCTCTACAACCTCAAACTTGGCCCCCCTACCCCTTTGGGACCCACCTACAACCTACCTAACTGGGGCCCACCTACCTACCTGGGACCCACCTACAAACTACCTACCTGGGGCCCACCTATCACCAACCTGAGAGGAGAGGCGAATGACTCATCAGATAAGATGTCTTCTGTCAGTCCCTTGATGTCAAATGTCATTTTGCTTCTGTGTTGGATCAGTGCAGTAGTCACTGTGGTGATAGACTAAATTATGCTGCCCCACTTGGTCTCTATAGGGCCTAGTAGGTTATATCACCTTGTATAGTGGCAGCGTTCACTTGTCCCTGATTGTAAAAATGAGTGCACGCCAGTTCCTAACCTATGATTAGGGGGTTTTACTTTTACTTTCTTGAGACATAAAGACATGTGAGACTGATGTGTTAGACAGATTTGTGATTCTTTTGTTATGGCGGGCTGCACAATACAGTTCTGTTTTTTGCACATTATTTAAAAGGTAAATGCCGTATATATGTCAAGAAACCTAAAAAATTTAAAAGGGAATATTTTCATGCAAGCTTTAGGGTGGGCCTCCAAACAACTCCCCTGTAGGCCTTAGGTGTCCCAGTCTGTCACAAGCATACAAGCTGTGGGATTTAGCTTCACAATTGGCAGGCAACAAGCAGGATTGGATGCATAAAACAGAGTTTATTTCAAAAGAAAACCAGGAACAATAAAAACAAAAATGTCCCAGTAGAAGGCTTAACAGCAGCAAAAATAGCTTAAATTCAGCAAAAATAACATAAAGTCCATATAACACTGTGTTGTGGTTACAGTGCATTTGCAGACCGGTAAATATATTATGGTCACCTTTTGCAGGATTTCTCTCTTGCTCTGTGGCACCGAGGAGAAGATAGCTCACAAACACCCTACAGTCAGCAGTTTTTCTCCGCTCCTGAAGTCTGGAGCCACAGAATTTCATAGGCCTCCAAAGACTTAATAAAGCCTGGCCTGGAAAAGTGGTAGTGCCTCCCAAACCCAAAATTAGACTGTTCCCAAAAAAACCACCCCTTTTATCTGTTTGCAGTATATAATATGGTGTCCCCAAACTTATGGTTACTGACCCAAAATTGATGACTCCCCAAGGGGCCCCCCTCAGGGTGTACCTTCAGGTCCCCTTGCTGCAACTCAGTTGTGTGAAAATGCAAGGATGTACTGCAGGATTGGCAACACTTAAATCCCAAATCCCTGGAACTAGACCACTGAGAATAGTAAACTGTTGCACATCGCCTTCCCTATCTTTCCGCTGTTCCCTACAAAGCCCTATTTATAAAGACAAGTACTTTTCCCAAAAATTTCCAGTAACGTTATAAATATTCTTTTTATTTTCATAAATCACTGCTTTTCATAGATTAACATCAATTACTGTCACAATTGAGTTTGGAAATATAAATGTTGTTTGAAAATAAGGGGAAAACCGTAAACAAGGGAGAACTTTTAACGTTGTTCTTTTCTAGCTAAAACCCGGGACCCCTCGAACAAGTAAAGTGGGTTCACACTACCATATTATATTATACTGATGTATACCTGCAACGAATGCAATATGGTAGTGTGAAACCACACTTACAGTGCTGACCACCAAGCCACTCTGCACAGGACTGAATATTGAATTTTACACAAGTGCTGAATTGATATTTTCTTTTAAGAATTGTGGCAGAAAAAGTTAATAGGTAAAATCAAAGACAAGCTTTCAGAACATATATTATTCTATTACATTGGAAGTATGAAGGTGCCTTTGTTTTCAGTGTATACATATTGGAAGTATGAGAAATGTTGTCCTCACTTTTACACTACAGCTATCTCATAATTAACTGAGGTGGTATAATAATAATATTAAACCACCAGGGCAGGCATTAGTCTGTCCATAGATTTTGACACATATATAGTGCAATAGATAATAGATAAAGCAGAAAGCTTTTTTTTACTTCATTTTTTTGACATTTTTTTAAAGTGTTTATTTTACCAGGTGTTGCCTCAATACAAACAAATTTACATAGGATAGCAAGTCATTAGGGTCTTTGAATTAAAATCAACTCCAATAATTTTGCTTGTTTATGGCTGTGTGTTTTCTGAGATTGATCTCAGATTTTGATGCAACTACTAAGAGCGGCATGTCTGAAAAGAGGAGCATTAAATCAGTGTTCACTGTGCCTGAATAAATGAACCTGTCAAAAAACTGGCGTGTGGTATACCTAGCATAGTTTAATTGATGTGCCTGTCTAGGCGCATTGCATAATTTAGGCGCAGATCGTATCATTGTTAGGATATTTGATGCTCCTACTTTAGACACATTCAAATGTGTGGTGCCTGGAATATAATGCGCCTAGTCTCAGTGTATTACAGTTCATTTATATAGAGAATAGGGTGTCAACAGTTTTTTGGCGCAAAATACACCAAAAAAATGGTGCAGGCGTATTGGGACATGTCGTCCTAAATGTCAACCCAGTCTTAGGCATGATTGTGAGGTTGCATTAATTGGAGGAATTACCAGATAAATTATATAATCTCCATATTTCACTGATTTCAGTAGATGTATTTTATGATTAATAGTATTATATGATAAAGTGTTGTTGGAATATTTGACTATTAGAAAAAAAATATGGACAATGGTTAGTTTTAAAGGGAACTTGGAGCCAGTTGTTTTTTTTATTTCATATATCAAGAGACAAATACAATAAGTATAGCAGGTTTATTTATGGCTTTTAATATTGTTGTTCAGAAGCTATATCAAAGGTTCCATTACAGCATGCAGCATTATTCTTATATTAAAATTGATCGAGATCCTAATAAAAGTCTGGCGGACCCTGCTTTGCTGTTTTGACCAGGGGCCTAATTGGAGAAGCCTGGGCCCCATAGCACACATTTGAAAGGGGCCCCTCTCCCTCCTGCCTCCCCGACCGCGAAAATTTACCGGGACATGCAGTTACTAGATAATACAAGGTGCAAATGCCTCACCATACTTATCATCATCATAGTGCTACCATAAAAATCCCACTATACCAGGACCAACATTACCAATAGTGCTACTACATATGGACCTGATTATACCATCAGAACACGACCATAAATTACCACCACATAGTGACCGACTAATACCCCTATTCTATAACTGAATAAAGATCAGTATACAAAGACCAATATTACTGCCATATAGTGACCATATAGTGGTAGGTATCAGTGTACACAGGTGCTCTACAGACTGTATATTACCACCCTACAGGGACCATATAGTTGTAGTAACCAGTGTGCACAGACTCTGCTGACATATGTGTGATTACAGTGTAGTTACATAATTTGATTCACAGGTGACATTTCTCATGTCATTGACTTTCCCTTTTTTTCTGCATTCTGTCCAGACCGCTATGATGACTACTCCCGGCCACCACTCGTCCCTGAAGACTTGGACACAAATATCTTAGAATCCTCACTTTTCCAGCACCTCACTCCCGGCCCCCCCACCTCTGTACAGACTTCCAAGAGGTGGCAGAGCCGTATAGGCCAAAGGTTAGGGCCCAGTCTCCTAGAGGGGAGGGGAGGAACAGAGGATTCACCTCCTTGAGATTGTGTTACAGCTATGGCCTGTACCCTCCAAATCATGTTACCCCATTAGATAGGTTGGTAGGCCCTTGGTAGGTAGGTTGGTAGGCTCCAGGGAGGTAAGCAGGCAGTACATAGGCCCCAGGTAGGTAGGCAGTACATAGGCCTCAGGTAGGTAGATTGGTCTTAGGTAGGTAGACATTAATTAGGCAGGTCTCGGGTATGTAGGTTACAGTTAGGTAGATAGGCCCTAGGTAGGCAGTAGTTAGGCCCAAGTTTGGTAGGCAGCTCCAAGGTAGGTAAGTAGGCTGTAAGTAGACCCTAGGTAGCTAAGTAGGCAGTAGGTTGGCCACAGTTAGGCTGTAGGTGAGCCCCAGATAGCTAGGTAGATATAGGTGGGGCCCACAAAGGTTGGTAGGTAAATAGGCTACAGGGAGCCCAAAATAGGCAGGAAGGCTTTAGATAGGCTATATGGGGCTCATTCAGGCAGGCAGAGTTTAGGTAGGCTATAGGGGGCCCCAGATAAGCAAGGTTTAGGTAGGCTATAGTGTCTCCATATAGGCAGGCAGCATTTAGATAGGCTATGGGGGCCCCAGATTCATAGGCAGGCAGTGTCTAAGTAGGGTATAGGGGCCTATATAGGCAGGCAGGGTTTATGTAGGCTATAGGATCCCCATATGGGCAGGCAGGGTTTAGGTAGAGTATAGTGCCCCATATAAGTAGGCAGGCAGAGTTTTGGTAGCTATAGTGCCCTATATAGGCAGGCAGGGTTTAGGTAGCAATAGGACCCCATATAGGCAGGAAGGGTTTAGGTAGAGTATAGGGACCCATATAGGCAGACAGAGTTTAAGTATCTATAGGGCCCCAGATAGGTAGGCAGGCAGGGTTCAGGTAGGGTATAGGGGCTATATAGGTAGGAAGGCAGGGTTTAGGTAGCTATAGGGCCCCATATAGGCAGGCAGAGTTTAGGTAGAGTATAGGGCCGCATATAGGCAGGAAGGGTTTAGGTCGCTATAGTTGTCATATAGGCAGGCAGGTATAGGTGGCTTATAGAGGCCATATAGGTAGGCAGGAAAGGTCTAGGTAACTATAGGGGCCATATATGTAGTCAGGCAGGTTTTAGGGTAAGCTATAGGGGCCATATATGTAGGCAGGCAGGGTTTAGGGTAGGCTATATGGGCCATATGGGTAGGCAAGCAGGATCTAGGTAGCTATAGGGGTTATATATGTAGGCAGACAGGGTTTACTGTAGGCTATTGGGGCCATATATATGTAGGCAGGCAAGGTTTAGGGTAAGCCATAAGGGCCATATATAGGTAGATTGGGCTTCGACAGACTTCATTAATGTTAAAAAAATAAGAAATCACTTACTTACCTATCCCTTGATGCAACCAGCTCAGCTCCTGGCCAGTCTCTGCGCTTGATGTACTGGTAGGCCGGCGCCTCGTAGTCTTGAGGCCTAAGGCCTTAGACCTATCATGGAGATTAGCAGAGCGGTGCCCTGGCGCTCCGCTCTGCTAAGACCGGGCAGTCCTGCCTTTGACCGCTTGGAACAGAGGGCCCTAGCAGCCCAAGCCCCAGGCCCCATGGCAGCTGCTATGTCCGCTACCCCGGTAGTTACGCCCCTAGTTTTGACCTATTGTATAACATATCTATCTTAGCTACCATCATGAATTGAAGCTATGACACAAAAGTGAACATAGGTCAGTTCTGAAAAATACTGACTGTGTGATGGAAGAAGTCAACCCTATTTTAATAATTTTAAAAAGTCATGAATATATCCAGTCTAAAGATTTTTATTGTATCTCCTATTGTAGCTTATTAGAAAAAAGTAGTTTAAGCAACAGGAAGGCACATCCAAGTCAAAAGGAACGAAGACACATTGTAGACTTTAAAAAAAAAAAAAAAAAAATTAAAAATTTAATTTTTACATGACAGTGGAAAAGCATCTCACAATATGAGATATCAATGATAAATAACCCCTAAAAATGCTTTGGAAAAGCAGAGCAAAGTACAGTAGGTGACATTATGAACAGGAAATACAGTAGAGCCAGCGCCAAACATTTGGCCTATTTATCGTGACCATCTTTAGAAGAGTAAAGGGGGTGACATCAGTGTTCATCAGTACATACTCTGATACTTTAAGGAAGAAGTAAGAAAGAACTAAGGGCCTCATGCATGAAAACGGTCTAGGTCTTTGTTGCCCGTAGTAACCAATCACAGCTCCCCTTTAATTTCATATAATGCTCTGAAACAATGAAAGGCAGCTCTGATTGGTTGCTATGGGCAACAAAGAAAGTCCTAGATCTAGACAGTTTTCATACATGTAGCCCTAAAGCAAACCTGGGCATTGTACGTCCCGCAGACCACATCCAGCCCGCTTGCTAGCCGGATGCGGCCCACGGCCCCTACAGTTACCAGGTTTGCTTTTGACCATATTAATAGTAGCGCTGATGGCCCGCCACGGCCGGGTAGTGCTGAGAGGCTGTGGCGGGCCATCGGCACTACTATTAATATGCCCGGTATTGGACCTGGGCAGGTGTGCGATGAAGTGAGCTCGTCGCCAGTGTCGGGCAGAAGAGGAAGACAAGTATTTGTGTTGTTATTTTTAATGGTGATTACCCGCTTTAGGGAGCCTATCTATATACCTGTCTTACTAAAGGGAGCTGTATATAACTGCCTGAGGGGACCTATCTATATACCTGCCTTACTGAGGGGAGCTGTATATACCTGCCTGAGGGGACCTATCTAATACCTGTCTTCTGGGGGGGCTTCTATTCCCTGCCTTCTGGGGGGAGCTGATATCCCTCCCTGAGGGGGGCTATCATATACCTTTCCTTACTGGGGGAAGGGGGGGGGCTTTAAAATTCCTTTTGGGGGCCCCGGGGGGGGGGGTTTTTTTTCTTCTATTTTTCCCCCCTTTTTCCATTTGCTGGGGGGGAAAAGGCCCTAAAAAAACCCCGGGGGTTTTTTTTTTAAAATTGGGGCCAATTTTCAAAATTACCTTTTTCCTTTAACTAGGGGACATATATCAAATTACCTGCCTGACTGAGGGGATTTTTTTACCCCCCTGCTGAGGGGAGTTGTATATCCTGCTGGGGGGTTTTCCTCCAACCCTTTTATACCTCCTTACGAGGGGACATATATTATATCCCCATTTTCCCTTATAAAAAAAAGGGGGGGGCTGTAATACCTTCCTTCTGGGGAGCTATATACCCCCCCCCTGGGGAGAAATTTAATATCTGCTACGGGGGGGAATATATCTTTTCCCTCCCGACGAGGGTTGTATATACCTGCCTGACTGAGGGGAGCTGTAAATACCTGCCTGAGGGATCCTATCTATATACCTGCCTTACTGAGGGGACAGATATCTATATACTTGCCTGACTGAGGGGACATATCTATATACCTGACAGACTGAGGGGACATATATCTATGTGCCTGCCTGACTGAGGGGACATATATCTATATAACTGACTTAATGAGGGGACGTATCTATATACCTGCCTGAGGGGAGCTGTATATACCTGCCTTACTGATGGAGCATATATACCTCCCTTTAAAAACCTGAGGGGGGAATATTCTATATACCTGCCTTACTGAGGGGACATATATCTATATAAATGCCTGTCTGAGGGGACATATATCTATATAACTAACTTAATGAGGGGAAGTATCTATATACCTGCCTTACTGAGGGGAGCTATATATACCTGCCTTACTGAGGGTACAGAGTAAGTTTCCACAAAAATAAACCCCCAAAATGTTTTTTTTTTCCTTGTTCACCCAATGTTTTTTTTTTGTTTTTTTTGTTAATTATTATTATTAGTCCGGCTTTCTAAAACCATCCCACTTTCTCATGTGGCCCCATGGGAAAATTAATTGCCCACCCCTGCCCTGAAGGTTGCTTTCAATAAAGAAGGCATCCCAGTGAGACCAAATAGAATTACAGGTATTCATCCTATTATTCAAAAGAGATGTGAGTTTTTCAAGTTTCCTGGCATCTATAATACAGAGGAGAGGTCTAAAAGTGATGTTATAAAGGGACATGTAGACCTTTAGATACTTCTCTGTTCGAGGAACCTAAATGGAATAGATTTTAAACCATTGTAAATTTATAAAAACATATTTCTATTTTACAATTTCTGAACAATACTTTCTACTATATTTTATTCTAATTCTATAGATGAATGAAGTAGTGATAAATTTCACTCAGAATGTGGTCTATCTCTAGCAGAACTTTTAAGTAGTAATTTAAAGTAGATCATCTAGACTTGTTTTCTCAAGGGCTAATCTGTGACAATTAGATGCATACTAAGAGCAGTATAATGGTGGATTGAAAGAATTAACACATCTCAGATTAGGACAGAACTCATGCTGTCTTCTACCTATTAGCCACAACAGAAGTGAGATGTCAAAATATTTGTTAAGGTAATTCCTCTTCTCAGCATGCACTGTATTTTGTAGTAGGCTCCTTAGGGAAGTTTTTCACTATCCCAGACAGTGGAATTACTTACTTTTCTCTGCAACAACATTATCAGGTGTCAGGTAATTAGCTTCAGACGTGGTCAGAGCAATTATAAGGAGGTTTCACTTACTAACGATGGATTGTTAAATTATACTCAACGTACATTTATGCAAATAATGTAGGTGGACACCAATGGAAGAAAATACTGGCAGACGGTTAGACTAAGTTTAACTGTGTTCATCAACGATGGTGCTTGGAAATAAAGTTAAAAGCACAATCATTTTTATTAATGCTATGACTAAGAGCCAACATGGCCTGAAATGCGTAAGCGTCTGCATGTTACTCTGTGTTTTTTATCTCTGACAATGGAATAAAGCTCATTTTATTTTGGAGGACCCTGGACAAAATTCCTTTTTTCTATAGTGTATGTTTTATGGTACAGTTCCCTGATCATTGGACAGTACAATCTACTGGTACCTTTAATACTTAGGACCCAGACACCATAATTTCTGGACATCATAAGGATAATTTGCATCCTGGTATTCTTAGCAAAATTGTGTGGTCATTGGCCACTGCATACAGACATAGTTTTGCCCCCATGAAGTAGCTGTCACATGAAAATGTGCCCTTAAAAAGGTAATTCTGAATTGACACTATTCACTCCTTCTCAAGATGTACATGTATGTCACAATATCAGGTGGGGAATACAGAGCAGGCTCTAGAATTGAACCCTTTTTACAGGTGACAACCATCATCAGATTCTGGGATTGGAAATAATTCTGATCCCAAGCATTTTATTACTGAGATTCTGTGGTCTCCATGACTCCACCAGTGCAGAATTCAGACTGCCCTCCCTCTCCGAGTATATACCCCATACAAAATATCAAAATAATTATATGCCTTAAACCAGATCTCCCTTAATACACTTACGCACAGCACAGCTTACACTCTCCTCCTGTGAAGAACTTTGCTGCTTCATCTCCTGACCAGGGCCGAGACGACAGGTAGGCGAAGGTAGGTGACCGCCTAGAGCAGGGGTCGGCAACATCGGCGGCCAGCTGTTGGAAAACTACATCTCCCATCATGCCCACTGATATAGATTATATAAATGCATGATGGGAGTTTTAGTTTCCCAACAGCTGGAGAGCCGACGTTGCAGAACCCTGGCCTAGAGCGCCACTTCATCCCAGACAGGAAAGGGGGCGCAAGACGGTATGAAGTAGGCTAATTTTTTCGTTGGGAGTTAGAGGGGGACGCTATTTGCATTATTTGTCTAGGGCCCTGGAATACCTTGTCCCAGTCCTGCTTCTGACTTTAGTATGAGGATGGATCTGGTCAGGAGCCTATATTTTTGGAGGTGCATCTACAACTTTGGCATACATCTGCAATTCACAACTAAAATGCTGTGAATCTGAGATCTGCATGAAATCACTTAAAGTATTTTTTACGTATGAAATTGTGTCCTCCTAATTCCTAAAGTGGTGTCTTAAGCAGGCACTTCCCCCTCTGCTCACCCTATTAAGTTTATTTGGTAATTTGATGCTGGATAGAGATGACACATGCAATCAGAACTTATATTATGGAACAATAAAAAATAAAAAAAGCTGTGCTAAATGCCATGGACGAAAAATTGTGCCCCTCCTAGCCAAGTGATGCCTTAGGCAGTCCCTTCTCCCCCTGCCTATCCTGTTGGGTTTATTTGGTAATTTGATGCTGGATAAAGATGACACATGCAATCAGAACTTATATTATGGAACAATAAAAAATAAAAAAAGATGTGCTTAATGTCATGGATGAAAAAGAAATCATAGAAAATTAAATGCCTGAACTTAATTAAAAAAAGAATAGTTTTAATAAATAATTTGCTTCATCTTTGTCAATTGTCCTGTTTATAGCTGTACATGCTCTAAGATACTGGATAACATCCCAAAACCAGAAATACCAGTTACCACAACAGATGTCTAATTTTTACCAGAAGTAAATACATTTCAAATTAAAAATATATTTTTTTTCCCTATTCTTTCAAAGTGAGATTGGACATATATGTCACAAACAAGTTGTCCACAGCAAGCAATTTTTTTTCCGAACCTGCTTCTGGAAAATGACAGCTTTAATCTTCTTGCTTGTCGTATTGAAAAAAACCAATTCATTTACGTGATTGATTTAACTATTAGAGGAAATTATACAATGTAAAACAGTATAGACATGCTTGCAATTGGCACACTGCACACAGTTATATTGTACCATAGAGATGGCCTTAATCAAGGTCTAAAATATCAGCATTTACCCTATTTTGGAATTAAAAAAGTGCTTTCTAAATAAAGTGATAACAATAATAAAAAAATTTTACAAAAAAAAATCAGTTTGCACACATGGGGGGCTGTAAATATGGGCATTTAGGGCCAAGTATGAAAACGGGTCGGGTAAGACTTTTTTTTTGTTGCCATATGGCCAATCAGACCCCCTTTCATGTCATACAGTGCTCTGGAAAAAAAAAAGGGGAGTTGATTATTTTGTATGGGAAACAAAGAATCTCAGGGGTTAGAATGGGGCTATTCTGGCATACTTTGCGCCAAAAAGATGTTGTAGCCCTGTTCTACAGATGTATGATCAGTTGCACTCCAATCTTCGGCCTCGACACTTTGTAATGCGCCACATTTATGAATGTTTGATGACAAAAGTAGGTGCATTCTGTTAAACAGGGGGGGGGGGGGGGCCCGATAAAGGTGGGGCTCCTGAGGGGTTTGTCATAGTGGACACATCGCCAAAAAAAATGAACTGCAAAAAAACAGTTCATACTTTGGTGATTCTATACTGCCCTTTAAACAAATTTTGAACTGGCCCCGCAGGGCCCAAAATTTTGACATTTGCCCTTAGACCCAAAGTTTTCTACAGGCCCCTTACTCAAAACCCCAAAAAAGCAACACATTTTTAAATTAAAGTCCCACTTGCAAAAAGAAGAGGTTTCACCCGACTCACCTAGGTGACTGCCAACTTGAGAATTCAGTAGTAAACGTAATGAAAAAGGTATCATTTGTCTGTTTCTGTAACTCTCATGCAAATGAATTGAGAAATGCGTGCATTCTGGTCTTGACATAAATGCTTTTTGGGGGTGGAACCCCATCTATCAAAATTTATGTAATTTTATGTCTATATTTTGGAAGGTCAAAAAAGTCATGATATTTTAAAAACCCTTTTGCTTTGTTATACTTTGGGGTTGGGTGCCAAAAACCATATTTAAAAACGATGTAATCCATGTCCTGTAAAAAAACGGGGGCGGGGGATGATGATGAGAGTGGATAGTCGTCGATAGAAAAATTAAAAACAACTGAGTCCAGGGTGACTTCAGGCTTTACTCAGGGTGGTATTGTGGGCTTTAAATACACATCCTTTTTTTCCATTCGCACTCCTCAACTTCCCTCTTATTCGACCCAATCCAGCTGTGAAGGTGCTGACATCTGATACTGACCTCCCTCCTGCCCAGCTATTAAAGGGTCCTGTCACTGGTGACTCTGGACAGTTTACTTGGTCCCTTCTGGGGGCCCCCCTTACGCTTACGCGTCCCCAAAACTGCCCACCTTTATTTCTGTATGCCTGTCTTTCTTTTCCTCTGTGTCTGGCTGTCACACTCTCTAGTCTCTCTGTGCTTCTTGCTCCTCAGTTCTTCATCTAGTTACACTTTGATGTTTTTGAGTCAGGGCTTTCTCCCTGCAAGCCTCCCTGTTATTGCAGGAAAAGACAGGGTTTCCCCCTTTATCTGCTGCTCACAACAGGAACTATATACATAGCACCTTCATACTACTTGAAACGGAACTTGAACCCCCCGCAAGCTAACAGTTCCTTTTAACTGTGTAACTTGGTCCCATCCTGTAAGCCTTTTTGATTTACTACTTAACTCAGCAGCACTTTCTTCCTACACAAAAAGGCTAGAACCCTTCCAATACACAATGACTAAGCGTTAACAGAGAAACACATATATCATTGTATGTTAAAAATATTAAGGGACCACTGTATATACTTTCACTGTGGCGTAGACTTTGCTTTGGCCCATGTACTGACTATGCATTCACTTTTAAATTATGTCCCCCTTCACACTGTTTAAACTCAATTGCTCAACCCCTTATGGACCCAAACTTTTTTTTTCCGTTGTGTTTGGGTTTTTCCTTCTTGCCTTCAAGAGCCATAACTTTTTGATTTTCCATCTATGTAGAAATATGAGAACCGTTTTTTCAGGACAAAATGTACTTTTTAATTATACCATTGCCCATGCCACATACAGTAATGTACTGTGTGGTGGAATTTGAAAACAAACTTAATTGTGTCATTTTTGCGGAGGTAGGCAGGCATGGTTTAGTTCGGGTATAGGGGCCATATATGTAGACAGGCAGGGTTTAAGTAGCTATAGGGGCCCCATGTAGGTAGGCAGGGCTTAGACAGGCTTCATTAAAGGTTAAAAAAAATAAGGAATAGCTTACTCTCCTCTCTCCACGCTCTTACGACATCACGTGCTCCTGGCCAGTCTCTGTGCTAGGTGCAGGCGGCGTGGCGCTCCGTTCTGCTAAGACCGGCAGTCCTACCTTTGAATGCTCGGGACAGAGGGCCAGGACAGAGGGCACGATGCGCCGGGCCCCGCAGCTCTGCTGGCAGTTAACTGTCATGTTCATTGCCGGCGGGTGCAGGAGCGGTACTTAGTTGGGGGCCTATATATCTAGCTACATACTGAGGGGGCTCTATATAACTAGCTACCAACTGGGGGGAGCTATAATCCTAGCTATGTGTGGTTAATATACCAACCTACTGAAGAGCACTATATACCATACTTGCCAACTCCCGTGGAGACACGCGCAAATTAGAGTGAGCTCTCAGACTCCCGCGAGAGCTGTAAGTGTCCTGCATAGGCAGGAGCCGCTGCTAGTTTGTATAGCATTGATTAAACCCTATGAGGATGTAAGCCCTGCCCCCAAGTCAGGAGAGGAGATGAAACTGTAAGCCGAGTACCGAGGGCAGGTTTTCCGGAATACAGCGAAGTCACGGACAAAAAAACACGACTCCCCAAAACCAACTGAACAACGGTTTGTTTTACTGAATTTCTGGAACAAGTTGGTGAACAGATCCCCCCAAACACAAATTTACAAATTTTGTATCCTGTGCCCCCTGTGCTGCACAGCGCGCCCCAGAAGTGTAACTCTCTGGATGCCCGGTAACTTTACCTAACCCTGGGGTTTTGTAAAGCCGATAACCCCCTTTCCTTCTTAATAACCGTAATCACCAACGGACCAATTGTGTAGGTGGCAGTTGAGGGGCTCGTGGTGCAGCACAGCAGCTTACACAGCTTAAATGATTTACCCACTTCCCTCCCACACGTGACACAAACTTTCCCTCACAGATGAATCGGTTCAAGTAGATAATGGTGCACTAGTAAACTCTCCCAAGTCT
>JAODAL010041607.1:0-35704 GCA_025379985.1 Phyllomedusa bahiana | reverse complement strand
CGAGCCCCTACACTATTAAAAAAAAAAAACAAAACACAGAAAAATGGGACAAAAAATTACCAAAAAATCACGGCTACACTTACAGCTTCAAAGGTGAGGGATGCATAAATACCGCAGCAGGTTCTCGGCCCTTGTGTGCATGGGAAAAGATAGCAGGTGCCGTTAATTAAGGGAAAAATTGTCTAGGTCTAGTTCAACCGCATGCAAAAACCACAGTATAATACATGGGGACTGCTAAAAATGAAACAATCCAATGAGAATTGCATTGGATAAAGCGATCAGAGGGTTTAACCCCATCTGTAATTATCCAATGCTGGGTTTCAGCTTATATCTCCCAAAAAAAAATTGGGCAAGCTGCCCACACTTAAAAAAGGTACACTGCACAAAATACTTGTACCCTAACCCCCCCTTTATTTTGGGAAAAAAGATAACGCGGGAAAAAAATATCAAAATATGAGGTATTAGTTGATAAGAGTACAGTGAAAGCTCGAAGCCAACGGAAAGGTCCTCATTCTTGCAGCCCCTTTTACACTATTAAAAAGAAAAAAAACAAAAACCCAAAAAATGGGCCCTAAATTACCAAAAAACCCAAAGATACATTACAGTTCAAAGGTGAGGATCCCTGATTACCACAGCAGGCTTCTCTGGCCCTTGTTCTGCATGGGAAAAGATAGAGGTGCCGTTAATTAAGGCAAATGCTTATACTGTTTTATAAATAA
This sequence comes from Phyllomedusa bahiana, assembly GCA_025379985.1. Lineage (NCBI taxonomy): Eukaryota > Metazoa > Chordata > Amphibia > Anura > Hylidae > Phyllomedusa > Phyllomedusa bahiana. Next base: position 34,985 of record JAODAL010041607.1, on the reverse strand, counting down.
TTTTGGTAATCCTAATTGCCCAAAACGGGAAAAACGTTATTCGTTTTCATTCAGAAATTGAGAAAAAAGCATCTGTGTCTTTTTATAGTGTATATAAACTTCTGGTTTCAACTGTACATAAATATATATAACATTTTCATTTCCATATTCTATTCTATATTTTCTAGATTTCCTATATGTTCACACACATATATATATACACTCACCGGCCACTTTATTAGGTACACCCGTCCAAAAATGCTCGTTAACACTTAATTTCTAATCAGCCCAATCACATGGGGCAACTCAGTGCATTTGGGATGTAACATGGTCAAGACAATCTTCTCGGTTCAAAAACCCGGATCAGTATGGGGAGAAAAGGGGATTTGAGTGCCTTTTTAACTGGAAGTTGTTGGTCCAGAAGGGTGGTCTGGTATTTCAGAAAAAGCTGATCTCCTGGGGTTTCAAGCACAACCATCTCTAGGGTTTACAGAGAAGGTCGAAAAAGAAAAAAACATCCCGTGACGGAAATCCTGTGGGCGGAATGCCTTGTTGATGCCAGAGGTAAAGGAGAAAAGGGAGACGGTTCGAGTGATAGAAAGGCAACATTGTCAAATAGCCACCCTTTTAAACCCAAGGTAGGGAGAAAAGCATTTGAAGCACAGTACGCGAACTTTGGGGGAGATGGGCAAAGCAGCAGAAAACCACACGGGTGCCACCCTTTCAGCTAAAACGGAAACTGAGGCCCCAAATTTGCCCAAGTTCATCAAAATTTTGGACAGTAGAAGATTGGAAAAAAAACGTTGCCTGGTCGATGAGTCTGGGTTTTTTTTCCTCCCAAAAATTCGGAGGGGTGGGGTTTCAGAATTTGGGTCAAACAACATAAAAGGGCCGGGAACCCCAACCCCTTCCCCTTGTACCCAAGGGGTTCAGGCGGGTTTGGTGGTGGGGGTTAGGGGTTTTGGGGGAATATTTTCTTGGCACTTTTTGGGGGCCCTTTTGGTCCCAATTTGGGAATTTCCATTGCAACCCCTTTTTTTGGGATCTTTTCCCACGAAAAATTGAGGCAGCCGGGAAGGGAAAAAGGGGGCCCAAACCCTTCCCTACCCATGGGTGACCTAAAAAAGGTGGGGGTTAGTGAATTTTTTGTGAAAAATTAAATTTTAATTTATATATAATTTTTATATAATTTATAATATAATAATTTTTTAATAATATATATAATATATTTTTAAAATTTTTATATTTTTAAATTTTTTGCGTTGTAAGAAGGCGTAAAAAAACCAAATTGTTGACAGATTGTTTTCACGAGGTGCCCCCTTGGTTTTTTTAAAAAATAAAATTTAATTTTTTGAGTGTCACATCCTCAGGAAACTAAACCCCCTTTGGGTTTTTTTTAATATAAGTGCTTGAAAGAATTGTTTCCAAATGGTGTTTTCCAAAATTCCCCAAAAGAGTTAGGGGGGTTTGGTCACTAAATTTTTTTTCCAGGTCCAGACCTGGTTTTGTTGGTATGAAAACCTGGGCATTAGGTGAGCTGGGGTGGGGTTTCCCCAGTTTAAATACAAGTTGATTTTGGGTAGGATCTTGGGGGGTTTTGTGCTAAGGAGAACAAGAATTCGGGGCCAAAATGTTTGCTGTCCCCTACAGAAACGGGGATGGGTGGAGTTTTTTGGTGGGATGACGGAATTTTAATCATACCCTTTTTAAAATTTCACGGGGGAAATTATGATCAAATCAGGGAAGGGATGTTTAAAAAAAATCTGGGGGTTTTTTTCCCAAATGAAAGTCAGTGTTTAAATCAAACCCCCCGAACTTTTTTACTAAAAAAATGAAAAAATATTGTTTAGATATTAAAAGCCTAGCCGGAAACGGATCCGGGGGGGGAGGGGGTGAGGAAAAGGGGGGGAGTCATATGCGCGGGCGCGGGTGGAAAGGAGTTTGGAGGGGTAGCAGTGAGGTAAAGGGAGCCCGAAGTGCGTGCTCCCCGGCAGGGATAAAGGGCGCGGGCCCTGGCGGGCACAAAGTAAAAAATGAAAAAATTGAGCGCGCGATCCCCTGATTTTGTTATTTCATCTTTTAACTAAAGCAGTTCGGGGATTTGATCAAATCACTGACTTTCTTTGGGAAAATTTCACCCCACAGAGTTGTTTTTTTAAAACATCTCCCGTGATTTGTTTCACCCCCTATTTTTTCTTTCCCCTCCCAACTTATATAATTTTCCTTTTCAAAGGGAAACTTCTAATGACTGTGTTTTTTGGAAACCCGGATTCTGACTGAAGCAACCCTTTTCCCTTGGTTGTTTTTTTTCAAAGTGGGGGGAAAAAAATAAAAACCCCCCATTTTTTTTTTGCCAAACATTCTGTTTTTTTATTTTTAAAAAGATTGCCTTTGGGATTTAAACTCCAAAATAAAAAATAAAAAATTCCCGGGGGTTTTGGAAAATTGATCTTAAAAAAAATACATTTTGGGTTAGAAGCCCCAATTAGAACCTTGGAAAACCAGGGCCAAAAGTAGGGAAAAACTGCCCCCCAGGGCCCTAAAAACTCTGTGTTGCCCATAGAAAACCAAAACAGAGCGCCCCTGCCTTTTCATATAGTGCTCTTATAAAAAGGGAGAGGGGGTTTTCTAAATTTTTTGGGCTATGAGCAAAAAAAGGAGTATTTAAAAGACCAAGACAGTTTTGTAGGTGGCCCCTAGTTTTTTAAAATGCCCCTTTTCCTTGCTTTTTAACCCTTTTTCTCAATTTCCAGATAAAGCGAATTTTAAAAATTTTCTAAATTGTGTTAGATCAAAAGGGTTAAGTCTAAATGGCCGTAATATTTCTAGCCAAGTTTTTTGAACAAAATATTTTAAAATATTCTCCGGGGAGTTTTCAACCAAACAGGGCCCCCGATTTTTCCCCTTGTCTTCCCCCCAAGGGGTTTACTTTCATAGTGTTCTTCAATGGAATATTCAAGAGACATTTATGAAAAAAAACATTGGGGGTTTACAAATGTAAAAAAACATGAAAACTTGGAATTTATTTGTAAAACTCCCCCCATCAAACTTACCCCAGTTAAAAACCATATTAGCTGTTTTTTTTCCAGTTCACAGATTCGGGAAAGGGGGAAACCACAGACTTTTAAAAAAAGAAAAATAGGGAAAGTAAAAAAGGGCAAAATTGCAATATGTACTGGGAGTTAGTTCTTCAAATTCCCAAAAAAAAAAAATTTTAAATTTTTATACATTGTAAAAAGGTCTTCTTTCCAGTAAACAGACTTTTTAATTTTATAGTTTTTGGGTTTTAAATTTGGGTTTTTTTTGGTTTTTATTAGAAAACCAAATTTGTTTTCCCAACCTTTGAATAAAGATATTTTTGTACTGTATATTTAATAAAGTGAAAAAGGTTGTTGGTTTAAACCTCACACCTACATAGAAAAATGTCGGGAAAGGGTGATATGTAAGAAATGTGTTAGGGGCATCAGGAATTTCTGGGTCCCATGAAGGCAAGGAGTCTTGGAATTACCACGGGTGGGCAATGGAAAGGGGGCCCAAAAAGGGGGGGAATTAAAATTTTTGGAAAAAAAAAGGGTCCCCTGTCATGGGGAAAACGGGGAGAAACTAGATGACAGAGCCCTGTGAGGGGAGGAGAGGGCTGGGGAAATGGAAAGTAGTAGGTGTAAGAAGGAAGCTGGGGAAAGGGGGACAAAAATCTGACAGAAATAGGGGTGGGTTTTGGGAGTCAGTGGGTTTATCCACAGTCAGTGGAGATTTTGTGGGGGGTTTAAAAAAAATATTTTCGCTTTAAACAAAAACCCTGTAATAAAAGCAATGTCCCAAAAGATGCGGGTGTTGGCTTCTGCGTTGGATAGGTTTTCTCCAGGTGCTCCTGTTTCCCCCACACTCCAAAAAAAAACCTGCAAAATTTTGATAGGGGAAATTTTCAGGACTAGGGGGACAGGGGCAAGGTGTAATTTTGGGTTTCAAAAAGTGGGGGACCTTTTTCCCCCCCTCTCACCCCCACCCCTCCTTTTCCATCCCTCTCATTTTTCTTTTCCCCTTCCCCTTTTTCACTTCCCCCCCCTCTCCCCCTTCTCCCCCCTCCTCCCCCTGAATAAAAGGGCCCCCTCAAACCCCGTTTAGGGGGTCTGAGGGGGGGGCTGTGAGAAACCCCCCAACGGGAAACGGAAAAGCCCCCTTGGGGAAAAAAACAGTTTTGGTGAAATCCTTAAAGGTTGTGAGTGGCTTTTTAAATTTACTAAAGTTAAGGGCCGGAAACGGGGAATAAAAAGCAGCCCGGGAAATTTGAAACCCCAAAACCAAAACCCCCCTTTTTAATATTTCTTTTTTATGGGGGCCCGGGGGGCCCCGCTGCCCCCCGCGGTTTTCCCCCCTCCCCGCGGGGGCCCCGGGGCCCCGGGGTCCCCCGGGGTGCCCGCGCCCACCCCCTGCCCCCCGGGCACCCACTTACCTTCCACGCTCCGGGGGGAACGCTGCCCCTGTCTGTTCCGGCCGCAGCGCGGGGCCCCGTGCCCAAAAGGGTGCGCGAGGGCCCTGGTCGGGATTTAAATTTCCAGGGGCCCCAGTAAATTGGTTGTTGGGGGGCGCTGGTTTATTTGGGGAAAAACCCCCCCAAAAACATTTTGGGCCAGCTCGGGGTTGTGCTTTAGCAAGTCTGTAAGTTCGTTCCCCCTGTTGATTACCGGGGGTTCCCATTCCCCCTGTTACTTTTTTCCTGACCTTGCCTTTTTGCCCCTGCCCTGCCCTTTTTTTTTTTTTGCCTTTTTTGGGGGCCAGGGGGGGAAAACCTCTCCCGCCTGCCCGGGACCTTTTCCCGGGCCCCCGGGACAAACCCCTTTCGGGATTACTTTTTTCTGTACCACCACACCCCGGCCCCATCGCCCCTTAGCAAGTTACGTCAGGGGTAAAAAACCTTGGTTCCCTCATGGGGTAGAAAGGGTCCACCCCTCTTTGCGGAGGGCCTTTTGGGTTTAAAATCCCCGGGGGCTACTTAATTTTCCTTTTCCTGGCGGGGCCCTTTTACACAAACGTTTAGCGTGGGGTCCAGGAAATCCCCCTTTTACCCTTTTCTGTACAGAAGGGGCCCTTGGTTTTCCCGCCGGGGTTAACCTCTCCCTTTGAACTCCGGGACGTTGTGAGGCCCTCCCCCCCAAAGCAGAATCAGCGTATGGGCCCAAGCCTGGGGCCCAAAATGCAGAACTTTGCGTCCCCCACCGCCATCGGCGGCGGCTCCGTTTCGGCGGGCCCATTTGGTTTCCGGCACTTGGGTTCCAAACCCGGGAAACCTTCTGGGGAACCTTTCTCTCCCATCGCCGTTCCCCCCTTTTCGCTATTAAAGGAGCCCCCAAAAAAATTTGCAGAGGCTTATCAGCCCAATGCTCCCCCCAAACACCCGAGATGTTGGGACATAAATTTTTCCCCTACTGAGGGGCTAAAGTTCCCTTCTTTATTCCCCTCTTTAAAGGCGAAGCTCTGGCCGGGGCCCCCGCGCTTTGGGATCAAGGAAAACCCGCTAAACGGCTAATCTGCAAAGCCTTTCCCCAAAGGGGTTCCTTTACTGTCTGGTTTCTGCTTCCCCTTTCCGTCAGGGTGTTTTCAAAAGTGGACTTAAACTCGGGGGGGTTCCGACGTTTGCCTAGAACTCGACGGGAAAACAATTAGGTTTTGGTGGGACCTTTGGGAAGCCCTCTGGGGAAGGGGTTTAAAAAATAAAATTGGGGGTTTCGGGATTTTCCATCCTTTGGACGATTTGTTTTCGGTTGGCCACCCCGTATCGACTTTTCCCCTTTGGCTAAAGGACAAAAAGGGAGCTCCCCCCTTTCCAACCCAAAGCAAAAACTCGACTCTTGTTTTCCGGCCCCTAACCCCCCCGCTTATGGGGCCCCGGGGGGTTCCTTCCCCGGGAAACCTCCCCTTTTCCCAACCAAGATTTCCTTTCTTTGGGGATTGAAACCCAAAAATTGAAAGGGTGGAAAGGGCCCCCATGCCCGGAGGAAACCCGGGCTTTTTTTTTTTCCTTCTCCCCATTCTCTGGGTCCCCCTTTATTTTTTCCCGTTTTCTTGGGGGGCCCATTAAAATTTTTTTCTTTTTTTTGTTCCCCGGCCTTCCCCCCACTAACCCCCCCAATTGGGAAAAAATTTTGCCCCCCCAGTTGGGGGTCCTGGGGAAAACTCTCGCCCCTAAAGGCTTCCTTCAGGAGAGGCCCCCAACCCCCCCTTTGGGTTTTGGGTCAGTGCCGGGCCCTCTCCCCAAATTTCTGACCCCAAAATAACCCGGTCCCCCCTCTTGGTTGTAACCTTTTCGCCCCGACGGGTTAACCTTTTCACCCCAGAAAAAGGCCCATCCCCCAAAAAATTTCCAAAGGGTTTTTCCAAGGCCCCCGCCGGGGGAACTTTTTTTCCAAAAGAAAGGGGCCCCCCCTGGTTAGGTTTTTTAAAAAAAAAGTTTCCCGGTTTTTCCATTTGACCCCTTCTTGAAAAGAAAAACCCGGGTTTGTTTCCCTTTCTTTAATTGGCGAAGGCCCAAGGGTCCATTTTCCCGGGGCCTTTGTTTTTTGCACCTTCCCCGCCCCCCCACCCTTTGCCAAGAAACCCGCGCCTCCCACCAGGAAAACCCAAGGGGAAATTTCTCCCGGGGTGCCCTTCCCCATTTCTAAAAAAAAAATTTTTCCTTGGTCCCCTTTCCCTTTAGTTTCAAGGGCCAAGGGGCTTCCCGGAACCCTTAAGGGGATTTGGGGAACCAACAGGCAAAAAGATTTCTTCCCGTTTTTTTGGGCCCGGGGCAGGGGCCCCCCCAACCGGATCCCTGGCCTTTGGCAATAATTTCCGCCCCCTTGGGCCCCTGGGTCTCCCCCCCTTTTTGCAAAGGGGCCCTAGGGAAGGGGGGTTCTTTCTTCCCCCCAAAAGGTTTTCCCTTCCCCCTTACCCGGGAAACTTGCGAGGGCCCGGTTTCCTTTTCCCCCGAAAACCAAGGGACCGAAAAACCACTCCCCCCCTTTCATCGGCCCTATTCGGGGGTTTTTTCCCCCCCCTATTGTTTTTTTTTGGCCAAAACCGGGGGGCCCCTTTAATTTCCCCCGGGGGGGCCGGGCCCACAAAAATTTCCCTCCAAAAAACGGTTCCTCACGGGGGCCCCCCCTTGGGCTTAAACTCTGCCCCCAGGAAAAGGGGACCCAAACGCCCCTTTTCCTGCCATCGGGCCTTTTCATTTTCAAAAGTGGGGACCCCCTTTCCCCCCAAATTTTTTCTGGGCCACCCTTGGAGTGCAAAAAGGGCCCTCGCGTTTTAAAATCTCTCGCTTTTTACTGGGGGGCCCCCACCCTTGCGCATAAATTTTTAGAGTTTTTTGTCCTGGCCTGCCCCTCTGTGCTAAAAAAAGGGGCCCCCGGGCCTCAACCCCCGGGTCTCACTACAACCTCCCCCAGTGCCAAAAAGACCCTGGTTCCCATACCCCCCATGGACTTCTTCCCCGACCTCCCGGGCCCTCATGGGGTTTTTTAAAAAAACGGCATTTGGGTGGTGACCGTTTTGGGTTCTTTTTAAAAAGGGGTCATTTTTTTTCCCTCTGCCCTTTTTAACCCTCCCCCCAATAAAATTTTGGGGCCCCAACATTTTTTTCCACCCTTTTTTTCCGGAATTTACTTTGGGCCCCCCGTTACTTTTCGCCCCAATAGGGGATTCCAGTTTGTGCCCAAAATTTCCCTGGGGGGGCTCTGGTTTCAGTTCCGGGTTCACGGATTTTCCTCGTCGGCTTTCACTCTCAAACCAATGGGCTTTAGAAGGGTTAACCAAGTTTTGGGGACCTCCCTTTCGACTTTTGTATCTGCCCGTCAGGATAATTTGGGGGAAACTCCTCCCCCCGGGGCCCGGAATTTTTCATAAAATTTCCCTTGGCTCGGGAGTCCGCGGACCTTTCTCCCTTTTTTTGTTGCCTTTGGGGCTACATCCCGCCCTCCCTCTCCCCTGCCCCACCCGTGTAAACGTTCCCTGCCGTGGATGCCCAAGAAACGGGAACTTTCAAGCCCCCTTGGCAGGTCCACGTAAGGCCCTTTTTAGGGGTTTTCCTCGGCCCCAAATAACCGACGGGAAAACCGGGAGACCTTGGGGCCCATATTTAACCGGGGACGGGTTTTTGGGTTTAAATTTTCCCCAATACATTCGTTTCAAAGTGCCCAGCTACAAAGGGGGTAAAAAAGTTTTTGGGCCCCCCCCTTTTTTTGGGGTTACTTCGGCATTTAAACCCGGTTTTCCTAAAAGGGCTCCGCTTGCCTCCCAACTCTGCTGTCCCCCGAACTCCTTCCATGTCTCGCCCTCAAGCCTGTGGTGCTGAATCGCTTACCCGAAAAATCGGGTTCGCCTTTTTCCTGTGGCCCAAATCTGAAAAATCTTTTAGGTCAAGGAGGTTTCGGGGAAAAGACAGTTTAGGGGGGAAAAGGGTTCTTCCTTATCGACCCGGAAGGGGTTCGGGGGCCCGAGGAACGTTCGTGGGAACCCGGGGGCCAAAAGCTCCGGGGGCCCCCTTGCTAGGGTTTCCCAAAAAAGGGGGGGGAAAAAAAAGGGGGGGGGGTAATGTCATGGGGGGGGGGCACCGCTGCCCCCGCACCTCTCCCCTGGCCCCCCAGGGTTCCCCGGGGGGTGCGCGGGGGCCCGTACCATCCCCCTCACCCCGGGAACCCGGCCAAACCAATCCACGCTTTCCCTTTAACGTGCCCCCTGTCTTTTTTTTTTTCCCCCACGCGGGGGGCCCGTGTCTCCAAGGGGGGCCCCCCCCCCGGGGCGAAGGGGTTTGGGCGGGATTTTTAAAGGGGCCCGCGCCCCAAATTGGGTTGTTGCCCGGGCGCTGGGTTTTTATTTAGGGAAAAAACCCCCAACCCCACTTCCATACGTTGGTGTGCGTTTTGCAAGTCTTTTTGAGTTCGCTAGTCCCCGTCTGGGGTTATTTCCCTGTACCGTCCCCCCTGCTTACGTTTCCCCGACCTTGCCTGTTTCCCCCTGCCCCGACCTTCTGCCTGTCTCTTACCACGAAAACCCCTGCCGCCTCCCGACCTTTTGCCCTTTCCCCGACTACCCCCCTTGGGTTTTCGTTTTTGTACCCCGGAACCCACCCCCCCCACCCTCGTAGCAATTTTCGCAGGGGGTAAGGGGCCTGGTTGCCTCACGCCGCAGCAAGTCCATTTCCCCCTTTGCGGGCGGGCTTTTGGGAAAAACCGGGGGCAAAATTTTGACTCCCTTCCCTTTGGGGTGGCTTACACCAACGCTAGCGCTGGGGCCGCGAAAACCCCCTACCCCGTTACAAAATTTTTTCCTCTTATGGAAATAAAAAAAAGTTTTCAATGGGATTTAAATTTTCGTTTTAAACCCCCCCCCTCCCCATCACTACTCCATTAAATTTGTTATACATACAACAGAATGAGGAAAATAAAAGAACCCAATGTCACTGTACCCCTAGGAATCACTTTTGTTACATACTGTACTCCAAAATGTATTTTATTGCATACCATACACCAGAAATTACATCACTCACTGCACCCCAGAAATTAATTATATTACACATGGGAGCCACATAAATTACATTACTAACTGCACCTTAGAAATGAATTGCACATTGTACTCAAGAAATAATATAATTCACATTACCCCAAAAATATAATATATTAAACATTGAACCCTAGAACTGAATTATATTACTCATTGTACTCTAGAGATTCCATTACACCATACCCCAGAGATTACATTACACTGTACCCAAGAGATTACATTACACACTCTACCACAGAAATGTAACACACTGAACCCTAGAAATGAATTAAATTACTCACTGTACCTCAGATTACATCACACCATACCATACCCCAGAGATTACATCACACCATCCATGAGAGATTACATTACTCACTGTATCCAAGAGATTACATTACACACTATACATGAGAGATTACATTCCACACTGTATCCCAGAGATTATACTACATTACTCACTGTACCTCAGAGATTACATAACACACTTTACCCCAGAGATTACATTACTCACTGTACCCAAGAGATTACTACGTTACCCACTGTACCCCAAAGATTAGTTTACACACCGCACCCCAGAGATTACTGCATTACACACTCTACCCCAGAGATTATAACATTACACACTGTACCCCAGAGACTACATTAGACAAGGTACCCCAGAAATTGTGTGTGTATAAACATATATTAAACACAGACACACTACACACTTAGGGTGAGTTCACATGGTAGTTTATCGGCACTGGTAGTGTCGTTTGCTTGCTGGAAATTCGGTGCTTGAACGAATGACCAAGACTGCGCAAGGCAGATTTCTGCCTCCTATCCCTTAGTGCTGTTAGTGTGGAAAATGCCTCGAAGAATACTTTGTAGACGCTGACAGTACGCGTCGAAAATACTCAAGTAAAATCACTGTCATCTAAACGACGACACTGATTTTACATTGTGTATAATGTAATTCAGTTTCCTGTCAGATTGGACACTGGTTCTGAGGCAGATTCAGGGCTGGATCTGCCTCAGAATCAGCATTCATATCTTCTGTGTGAATTTGCCCTTAAGGTATGTTCACAAGGCGTATAGCGGGGCGTACTGTGTGCTTTGCTATATGCTGGGTGTTTAAGAAGTAAGCGCTGGCCAGTCCACATTTCTAAAGTGCTGCGGGGCCAACCCCATTCACTTTCATTTTCCCCGGCGCGTGAGTGCAGGGAAGAAGTGACATGGCTAGACACATGGCTGTACAGTATATACACATCTCACATATACAGTACATACTCTATTCACATGAACACACAATGCCTAGCACCCTTGTCCCCTCCTTATCTGTCTCCTGTAGTCTGGTGCTGTTGGCATTCGGCAGGAGCTTCCCTTCTTCTCTGATGAGGAATGAGCATAGGGGAAGTGGTATGCGAAGGGAGGGCAAGATACAGCCCCAAATACAGAGTGTGCTGGACTGTGAGCTGCATTCTGATTGGTGAAGCAGCCCCTGCTGACTCCTGCTCTACCAATCAGCGCTGCTCTTACTCTGCATTGACATATCAAGCTGCTACCTACTCTGTCCCCCCAAGTTGCACAGAAATATAGGAGTCAAAGAGTTAACTTCTTCCTCCTCTGTGCTCTGCTCTCCCCACACCATATTCTCATGCTTTAATATGGATTATTTTTTATCAAAGTGGCTAAAAAGTGGGGGGACCGTCCCTCACCCAGGAAAAAGTGAGGGGGACCAGTTCCCTCCGTACCCCCCTAAAGTTACACCTATGGACTGGGGCCAATGTAAATCATTGCAATCTCTGTACAGTGCTATGGATAGCGCCATTGAAAATAAAAACACTGGTTTTGTTTTCTTATTCAGGCTTGCTGAAAATTTGGCTTGCATACACCTTTATTGTTGCTGTTTGGTAAGACCAGCATCCAAGGGCAAAAGAAGTAGTTACTTTCAAAAAAAGAAATAGGTTCTGTCCCATTCTAGGGACCTGATAGCAGTACTAGCCATACAATGGTCCTGGGTAAGGATAAAGCTACAAGATTTTGCAGAGAGTTGGCCGAGTGTCTATCCAGAATGGTTCAATCAGGATCTGTAGGGAGCAATTTGTATTATTTTTGGGGTATAAGTTGCCATACATCTTATGGGTCAGCCTAGAATTGGAAAAAGAGCATGATGATAATTAAGTGCATACAGTAATAAGTAGGAGAAAGTGAGACGTACTGGTCAGCTTTAAAGCGAACCTGTAAAGTGGGTTATGCTATAATATCTTAGAACAGGATATGATAGAGGGTGCAAAGCTGAGCTCTGTGATAAAAAGGTTTACACAGTTTTTGAAGCGGAATTTTCTGGAATAACAAAGTGGGGTAAAATCTGTTAAGAGAACAATTGGATAGGAAGTTTCTGCTTACCCCGTCCACATACAATGATTGACAGTTTTCCTGCATCAGTGTGTGTACAGAGCTAACTGTCAATCACTGTATGTTGGTGGGATAAGCAGATTTTTTTTAAGGGATCCTCTAAGATTTGCTCTGTTTTTTAACTCAGAATTCAACATTAGATCATATAAACCTATATGCCACAGAGCTCAGCTTTCTTGCTTCTATCATTTCTTGCTCTCAGATAGAGTGCATTAAATAACCTGACAACTTGGCTTTAAGACACTACAGCTATCATAAGAGATTTTCACCCTGAGCCAGTGGTGCACATGGAATAAGGAAGGCTCCATACCACAGATCAAGTTATAAACTCCAACAGAAGAGTGCGGTGTTGTTTTACCCCCCCCCACACACATACACACATTTTTCTGTGACCCTTGAGGCTCTATTCACTTGTTTGCTAAAAAGTAGTTCGTCGGGTTAAGGAAGCTTTGGAACAAATTGTACCACTCGATACAAAATGTTATGGAATTAACGAGGCCTCACTCTTCAAGGACACCATAACAAGTGCATTGGCTGAGTCCTGAGTATGTATACTCTGTTCTGGTCATTTATCTAATATAATGTTATTGATAGACTTTAATGCAGAAACGCATGTGTATGAACATTGCCCTTTTTTAGAAGAAAAAAATCATTACCTCACTGCTAGCAACAAGGGCTAGTGGGGCATTCCTGATTTTGCTTTTCTATCCTATGAATTAGAGTTTTGTTCATAGTTAATGACAGGGGCGTAACTACCGGGGGTAGCTGGGGGTAGCAAGTTGAACGGGGCGCCCTGCGCTTAGGGGGTCTCGGGGCAGCTGCTACTCGTCCGCTACCCGGTAATGCCGCTCTGGGGCCCGACGGCAGTTGAACCTTAACAGTTCACATGCGGCGGGCGGGGAGCTGCGGGGCCAAGCGCATACTCCTTCTTGAACGCCCGGGCCCCCGGCCCGAGCGTTCAGAGGCTGACGCTGCTCGGGTAAGAGCAGGGACGGGAGGCGCCGATCGCTCACTCTTTACTTCCCCCTGCCGGCCCCTCTGTGGTCACTGGGGCGCGCCGCGTGGTGGACATCAATCACCCGCGCCGGGCCCGCGCTGAGCGCAGAGGCTGCTGCAGGGGGAGAGTCGCCAGAGCGGAGCGTGACCCGGGCAATCGGGGGAGCGTGTGGACCGAGGTGAGTAAGTTGTTTCTTATTTTATCTTACCCCATATGCCTCTGCCTATAGCCCCCCACATATGCCTGCTATAGCCCCGCCATATGATGCCTATAGCCCCCATATGCCTGCCCTTTAGCCCTCATAAGCTGCCTATAGCCCCCCATATGCCTGCCTATTAACCCCCTCATATTATGCCTGCCTTTACCCCCATATGCCTGTCTAGTAACCCCATTATGCCTGCATATTGGCCCCCCATTATGCCTGCCGATAGCCCCTTATCGCCTACCTTTACCCCCCTATGCCTGCCAATTGCCCCAATATGGCCTGCCTTAGCCCCCCATATGCCTCTATAGCCCCCCAGATGCATGCCTATAAGCCCCCCCCATATGACTGGCCTATAGCCCCCCATATGGCCTGCCTATAAGCCCCCCCTATGCCTGCCTATAGACCCCCCTATATGCCTGCTATAGCCCCCATTATGCTGCCTATACCCCCTTATTGGCCTGCCTAGACCCCCCCATATGCTGCCTTATAGCCCCACATATGCCTGCCTAGACCCCCCTCATATGCCTGCATATACCCCCATATGGCATGTCTATACCCCCCATTATGCCTGCCTATAGCCCCCCAATTTGCCTGCCTTTAGTCCCCCATTTGCCTAACTTCCACCTTATGCTGCCTCTAATTGCCCCCATATGCCTGCCTATAGCCCCCTAATGCTGGCCTATTTGCCCCCTTACGCCTGCCTATAGCACCACCATTGACTGGCCTTTTAGCCCCCCATATGCCTGCCTTTATGGCACCCCCCATATGGCTGCCTATTTTTTGTGCCCCCCAATTTATGGGCCTCGCCTATTGACCCCCCATATGCCCTTGCCTATACCCCATATAGCCCTGCCTCTATAACCCTCATTGGTGTTTGCTGCCTTTAGCCACCTTATCTGCCTGCTATAGCCCCCCTTTTTGCCTCCTATTTCCCCCCATAAATCATTAAATAATAAATTTATGGCCTAACCCCCCCTTTTATTTTTTACCCCCAATTTGCCTGCCTATAGCCCCAGATGCCTTGCCTATTAGCCCCCCCATTATGCCTGGCTATTGCCCCATTATGCTGCTTTAGCCCCCCATATTGCCTGCCTATAGCCCCATATGCCTGCCCTAAAGCCCCCATATGCCTGCTTAGCCCCCATATGCCTGCCTTTAGCCCCCATAATGCTGCCTATAGCCCCCCTTATGCCTACCTTACCCCCCATATGCCATGCCTATAGGCCCCCCCCATATTGCTGCCTTTAGCCCCCCAATTATGCCTACATATTTACACCCCCAGATGCCTTGCTATAGCCCCTCCTTATGCATGCCTATAGCCCACCATATGCCTTGCCCTATAGCCCCCTTATGCTGCTATTAGCCCCCTTTGCCTGTTCTATAGCCCCCCCATATGCATGCCTTTAGCCCCCCTTATGCTGCCTATAGGCCCCCATATGCTGCCTGCCTAAAAGCCCCCTATATGCCTGCCTTTTCCTGCCTTATACAGGCCCCCTATATTGCCTGCCTGCCTATTACAAGCCGCCTATTTGCCTGCCTGCCTATACAGCCCCTTATGCCTGCCGCCTTATACAAGCCCCCTATCTACTGCTTTGCCTGCATATTACAGCACCCTATCTGCCGGCCTGGCCTCGGCCCTATACAGACCCCTATATGCCTGCCTGCCCTATTACAGCCATATATGCCTCCTGCCCTGCCTATACAGGTCCCATATTATGCCTGCTGCCTATACAGCCCCCATTTGCATGCCTGTACAGCCTCCCATATGCTTGCCTGACACCCTATATACAGTCTTGCAGAGCCTCTGTGATATCACTGTATTATACCACTTTATGGTCACTATATTTATTATATAGTATATTATTATTAGACAAGTAGTGGGTCTTTGATGTACTGATCAGTTATAGTGTATGGTTATTATTCAGTCACTATGTGGTGGTAATTTGTGGTTCTTTCGTGTTTCTGGTAGTATAATTCCAGGTCCTTATGTAATAGCGTAAAGTGGTAATGTTGGTTTTGGTATAGTGGTTTGATGGTAGCAGTATGCATGGTGATATGTATTGGTGAGGTATTTGCCCCTTGTATTATCTACATTATCTAACAGCATGTTCCTGTACAGGGTCGTGGTTCAGGCGAGGGGGGGGGGGCAGCCAAAGGTTTGCTATGGGGCACTGGCTTCTCTAGTTACGCCCCTGGTTAATGACTATGCTCTATATAGAGCAAGGAAACAGAGGGAAAACCAAAATCATCACTGCCTCCCTGCATGTACTGTTAACAGGATACAGGTTCCATGCATATTCTGTGTATAGAGTAATTACTCAGGAACAAATGTGATAATTGTAGATAGTCACTGTCAAATATAAACTGCACCTATATTTTATACTATTTTTACAGCTTCCTTACCCAGAATCACCAACTTCTCAAATCTGATAGTAATATGCTAGAGAAATACTTCTAATACAATTCCCCGTGATAATAGCTTGAAGGGGTGTTTCCACCAAGCACTCTTATGACAAACTGATAGGATACGCCATCACAACATGACAGGTGTGGGTTCTATGACTCTCCATTCTATTCTATGGGGATGCCGAATTCAGATGAGCATACCGCTCCGCTGTATTTGGAACAAACGTTAATGGCTATCCATCCTGTACAAAGAATTTCAGGGGCTCGTTCCCAGGATAGGTGCAAGTTGAGATCACTTTTTATTCTAATTTTTGGGGGCACAAAATGACCCAAAAAATGTATTGTTGGCATTGGTTTAATTACTGTTTTGGTACGGTCTTACTGTAAAGGGATACATGATGCTATATTTTAATAGATCAGACTTTTAAATAGCGGCAATACTGATTATATGTAACTTTTTGGGGGTATTTATTATTATTACTTTTTTGTTTTTTATTTGTAAAATGACAAGGGGGGGGTGGTGATTTGAACTTTTAATATTTTGTATAATTTTTTACATTTTTCTTCTTTTTTTTCTTTTTACTTATACACATAATTACCGCTTGGCAACTCACAATTACATAAAGAGGTGGTGATTGGGGGAAGAAATGGTGGGAAAGAGTTGGCTCTGATCTCTGATGTTAGCGGTGAGTGTCAGCTGTATCTAACAGCCGGCACCCATCGTTTATGGAACAGACTCAACAAGTGAGCCTTTCTATACTCCCTTAGCATCGGCATGAGGTACCGGTATGTCACGGTGCGCTAAGGGCTTAAATCATACAACTGCAGCCACCACAAGAGCAAGCTTAGCAGCATACCAAATATACTAAATGCTATTTTTTTTTTGTTTACTAAATTCTGATTTTCCATGGAGTTCCAGATTTGTAAAGTATACAGCAAACTCCTAAGCTACACCTAGTGGCGGTGGCAGGCAGCTAGAATTCTATAATTTAACTTGACACCAATTGAAGCTCTGTGTCAGAAAAGCTGAGCTCCTTCTGCTATATATTGTTAAAATTGATCAGCATAAAATAGTTGATCATTAAATTTTTAAACTGCCCAGATAAACCTGTCAGTATTAAACTAAAGTTGGCAAATATCAACACTAGCCAGACTCCTGAACTGATATATACTACATTCCTCCTGTGCACCAAACTGCATCTATATATTTTACCGTCCTTCTTAAAGAAAATAAACTCCTGATACATTTTTAAATCTTTTAATGCGACATTTGAGCCAAAATACCTTGCATGTAATGGATTTTTTTTTCTTCAGAGCCCAAGTTCATGGTACACTAAGCTCTCCACAATATGTATGTAATACACAAGCGACATCACGTATAAAATATGCAGCCAAACTCCTGGAAGCTATTAGAAGCCAAATAAACAAATGAGATTACACTTCAAAGAAACGTCAACACGTTTTCTCTCCTGGAACAGAAAAGTTTTCTTTACCTAAATCCACATCTGGAAATGCCTTGCCTCTTTACACTTTTCCAATGCTGAACTGATTTATTAATTTAGTAAAATTACCGCATACATTTAATCAAATATCCAGTGAGATTCCTGCCCATTCCCCTCAGTATTTGTTTAAGTCTACAATCGCTTCATTGAGGGCGGGATGTGCAGGGCATTATGGGACGCCAATTTTATCACCTCAGCAATTTGTGTCTATGACTTAAGTAGCAAAAACCAGGAAAAGCAAGCAAAATGAATAGTCGAGCGAGTGGGAAAATACTATGTGGTCTGTGTATGAAAGGTTTAATTTCCAAATAGAGGTCTAAACAAAAATAGTATTTTGCCTGGCATCCCCATTCACCAGTCATGTGGTAGTTTATTATAGGTTATAGGAGATTATAATCTGGTAATGGATGTTTTCTTCTATAATAAATTGAATTTTGAAATTTAAGTTTTTCTAGGGAAAATTATGAATAGCCAGCAGCCTTTTTCTTAGGTCAGTCAATGCTAAATAGACCTCAATAAGTTTATATAATTGTATCTTTATGTTAAAATAATTGGGGAATTATATATTGTATTTGAAATCATGGAGAATTGAGTTGGAACAAAAATAAGGAGACCCAGTGGAGATAAAGTCCAAAATATATTGTGCACTGTGTGAGACTCTAGTTGGCAAGCTTCCACATCTTACTATTTTGTGTACTAGTGAACAAGCACTTATTCCTTGGTAGCTTGGTCTCCATTGCTTGATGTCCTAGGAGGGAAAAGTCCAGTTACTGGCCCGTGTGTTATTTCAATCTATCCTATCAATTTCTTAGTCTCATGTCCAGATTTTACTGGACGTGGATGTGATTTATAGAATGTGTAAATTAGGCTTTCCTTTAGAGATATTTAAAAGGGAATGCCTAGCTATTTCCTTTGGCTATTGGCTAACTGAATACTGTATGCACAGGCCCCTGTACTGTATACACAGCAATATTAGCAAAAAAGGGGCACTTATAATTATAGCAAGGCATATGGATCCTTTACATCTTTACTAAAAGACATCGAGGAAGTAGGGGGAAACCAATATTCTATGAGCTTTCATGATGAGGTGTAATATATTACTTACTATTTTCTTTAAAGTGACCCAAAGAGGAAGCTTTATCCTATAGACATTTAGATGTCCCTATTTTCTAGAAGAATCTGTCAACAAAAAGCATAATACCATAAGTTGTCGCATTATGGAACACCAAGGGTGACATGTATGTACGGGGCTGCACAACTATTCTAGTGTCCTTTCAGCCCAAAAACTGGCGCAGCCCTGTTCTCTTAGATGTTAATGAGCAGGGTCGTTAACTCCAAAAATTAGGTGCATTATAAGGCGCCCGCAGCACTTTGTAATGCGCCTAAGATGTAGGGGCCTTCTGGAGGGCGTTTGTCGCCCAACAATTGGTTTACCTGTTCAGCGGTTTGGGGGGTATTTAATTAATGAGCCAGTTTTTGCCGTTCCTCCAGTCATAAAATGTGTTTGAATCATACGGGGTGTGGTGCGACAACCCTCCCAGTTACACCCCCCGTTCTCAGGCACATTACAAAGTCGCCGCGGAACGCATTTTTAGTGTCACATTACATCTAGAGATGAGAACAGGACTGTGCCAGTTTTTGGGCTGAAAGGACACTAGAATACTGGCGCAGCCCCGTGCATATCTGTCGCCCAAGGTGTTTAAATTCCCTGCAGTGTCATTGGAAAGCAAAAAAATCATTACATAGTTCCCATTAAATTCAATGATCTGTTCTTGTATTTCATAAACAGTTTGGTTTCTCCAGAGTAAAAGAGTTCCCCATCTAAGACCCCCTCTACTAACTTAGAATTTTCTAATAATACAGTATATTTAAATATGAGTTTTACTAAAACAAGGACGACAACCTCTTTAAAAGGGAACTGTTTCTGGTGGTTTATGCTGCCTATCTGAGAGCATGGTGTGACGAGGGGGAGAGAAGGGAGGAGGGAGAAGCTGAACTCTATGATATATAGAGTTATATGAGAGAGGAGAAGAAGAAGGCTGAGCTCTTTGCTATATATGGGGTTATATGATAGAGGAGGGAGAGAAGGATGAGCTCTGTCTGATTTATTGAAGCGTTTTTTTGATAGAGAGGAGGATCTGAGCTTCTGTGATATATTAGTGTTATATGATAGGAGGAGAGGAGCTGAGCTAGTAATATATAGGGTTTTTGAACAGGAAGAGAGAAGCTGAGGCTCGGTGATATATAGGGGTTATATGATTAGAGGAGAGAATCTGAGCTCTATGATATATGGGTTTTATGATAGTGGGAGAGAAGCTTGTGCTCTGTGAATATAGGATTTTTTGATGGAGGAGAGACAGCTGAGCTCTGTGATTATATAGGTTATATGATATAGGGAGAGAAGAAGCTTGAGCTCTGTTATTATTGGTGTTATATTTAGAGAGAAGCTGAGGCTCTGTGGATATATAGGGTTATATGATAGAGGAAGAGGAGCTGTGCCTGTGATATATAGGGTTATATGATAGAGGGAGATTGAGCTGAGCTCTGTGATAAATAGATTATATGATAGAGGTGAGACGACTGAGGCTCGGTCATATATAAGTTTATATGATAGAGGATAAATCTAAACATCACAGAGCTCAGCTTTTCTCCTCTGTCACATCCTGCTCTCAGGTGGGGCAGCATAAACCACCTGACAGGTTCCCTTTAAATCCATCTTAATTTATAAAGAAAACACCCAACCCTCCGCAGTCATTCAGAACTTAGCATTTAATCCTTGTGATGCCTCCAGTTCAACCACATCACCTTCTTCCCTTGGTCTTGATTTGTTTCCTGTTCTCCTTGTTTTAGACCCTACGCACAGATCCTTTCTGCACCTCCCTGGTGGAGATACTGTTGAATATCGTCTGAATATTTGACAATAATTCGGTACGGTGCTCGTTATATGACTCCCTGAGTGCCTGTGGGACCTTCTATGTGAGGACCTCATCAACAACAGAGGCTTTTAATTGTACCCATACAATGGAGTTAAACGGTGAACTGCCAAAACTGGATTTAAGGGTTTTGCACGGACTTATCTCCTTTATTAAATACCATCATTAAAAAGTTCATTTCCATCAGAAAACTAGTTTCTACCTGTGTTGTGCAGTGATGTTTAAAATAATACCTACCTTCTCCTATTAAAAAATGGAAACAGGACTTGAAAAGAATTTGGCAGATTTACAGTATGTCTTATTGAGGGGAAAAAAAAACCTGATTCAGTTAAAACACATATAGCTTATGGTTCACAGTCAGAACGTAGGCATAATAACTTTTCTTACATATGACTGGAGTGACCCAACTTTTCCTGTGTTCTAAAGCCTTATTGTACATGGGAAAGAGATGCATCTCTTTAACAGAACTAGCAGTGATAGTCATTTAGCCTGAAAGGTTGGATGACAAATCTTGTTGATGTTAGAAAGGTATGCATGCTCCTAAGGTTGCCATCAGGCCATTAAAAAGGTTTTCTCACCACAATGATGAATTATAAACATGAAGGCAAAGGTATATGAAGACTGTTACCAAATACATTACCTTTCAAATGTTGCTTTATTTAGGAGATAGAGAAGATTTTATCTACTGCTAGTGTACATAAGTTTCTCTAGGTTACCGACCATCTCTCTGGTCTCATTGCTCCAGCAGCCCTGTTTGACCATAGTGACACTACTTCCTGCTCTGTGTTATCTCCAGCACAGAAGCTTGTTTATCTATGTTAATGACAAACGTTAACCATTTAGAACTATGTAGCTTTGTGCACTACAGTTTACAAAACTTCTGCCCTCATGTCACTATAACAGGCTAAGCTGATAGCAGAGCTGATATGTCAATCACTCCTATAGAACCACCCACAGCCTAATCAGGAAGTATGAATATCAGTGGCTCTGTAAAAGAGCATGGTAAAAACATATCTTTAAACCTCTGGTAAGCAAGTGCTGGTGGTTTTATACAATAAGAAGGTGCATGCTCAGTTAGGTTACTTTCTATTTGGATCGGATACTTCTGGACTGGAGATGGACCTGTATATTGCTAGTACACTAATCAGAAAGAAAATAAAGGCAGTGATCTTAGGCCGGATAGGGAGGGCATAACAGGTACTTATCCCAGGGTCTCCACCACCTATCCTTTCTGTACATGCCAGTTCTTTTGATTCAGTTATTAAAATAACAACAGAATTGTGAGAAACTGTTGTCCAGTGGGAAGAAGAATGGACTTCACCTTGTAGCTCATGGCCTCATCTAGAGGTGTTGCCATCTCACACATTTAAAGGGGTTGTCTCACTACAAGGATTGCTTTTTATGTTCAAGATCTTGCAAAAACAAGTCACTTTTCAATATAATCATAATAATAATAATAATCTTTATTTCTATAGCGCCAACATATTCTGCAGCACTTTACAAATTCAAGGGTAAACATACAGTCATTACACATTAAAAGTACTTACCAAATGAAAACACAAGGTGTGAGGGCCCTGCTTGTGAGAGCTTACAAAACTATTAGGGTGTATGAGGTTTAAACATACGGTAAGAAGTGCCAAGTTTACAAAAGGGCCGGCCATTTTCATAAATAGGGGGTGGTTTACATGAAAAATGGATGAACCTGCCACCCAGACTGTACATCTATATACAAGATAAGTGCCTGTGAGTGCCCAAATGCAGGAGTGACACATGTGTGTGATAGCAGTTAGGGATCTGGTGGGCCAGACTGAGAAGAAAGTATTTTCAGGGCCCTTTAAAAATGTGGGGGGGTTGTGAATGTGCCTGATCGCCCCGGTAGCATATTCCAAGAATTGTGCCAAAGTGTGAAATCTGTAGGCGGGCATGGGAGGTTTCAGATGATTTTAGGAATGTAGGGCTAAATATCATCAGCAGAGCGGAGGCACGGGTAGGGCGGTAGACAGAGACTAGGGAGGAGATGTAAGGAGGAGCAGCGCCGTGGAGAGCTCTATGGGTGAGAGTGCTGAGTTTATACTGTATCCTGTACTGGATGGGCAACCAGTGCAGTGACTGACACAGGGTAGTGGCATCAGTATAGCGGCTGGAGAGAAAGACAAGCCTGGCTGCTGCATTCTGGACAGATTGGAGAGGGGAGAGTTTGCAGTAGAGGGAGACCGATAAGCAAGGAGTTGCAGTAGTCAAGACGAGGAAAGAATAAGAGCAGTAAGGAGAGTTTGAGTCGTTTCCACAGTGAGAAATGGAAGGATTTTGGAGATATTCTTGAGGTGCAGGTGACAGGAGAGGGCAAGGGATTGGATAGTTGGGGAGAAGGTCAGATCAGAATCAAATAAAACCCCTAGACAGCGGGCCTGACTGCCTAGGAGAAAATGTGTGGTGCCACATACAGAAACAGAAATAGCAGGGGGGGGGGGGGGGGTTGGTTTGTAGATGGCGGAAAGACAAGAAGTTCAGTCTTAGTGAGGTTTAGTTTCAGATGGAGAGAGGACATGATGTCAGAGACAGCGGACAAACAGTCACTGGTGTTTTTGTAGCAAGGCTGGAGTGATTCACGGGAGGAGGTGTATAATTGGGTGTCATCCGCATAGAGATGGTACTGGAAGCCAAATCTACTGATGGTTTGTCCAAGGGGGGCTGTGTAAAAATAAAAAGGAGGGCCTAAACTGATCCTAGGAAAACAAACAAAGGGGAAGAGGAGAGGGGGTTTCAAAACCAGAAAACGAGGACACTAAAGGGAGCGGTCAAGAGGTGGGAAACGAAAACCCAAGCGAGGCGTGTCCTGGGGGCCCAAGGGGTGCTGAGCATGCTGAGGAAAAGGGTTGGTGCCCACAGTGTCAAATTCCTTTAACGTGCCCCCAAACCTATTCTGAGATACCCCTCTTGTTTGGGTTTGCATCGGGCTCCTCAGGCCCGTATAGCTTACAGCCCCCTTTTTTGATCTCTCCGGCGGCCCAGGGGTTTTGGTTTTTTTCCCTACGCCCGGGCTTCAAACTCCCACCTAGTAGAAGGGGGAAAAACACCCCCCCTTAATTCAAATTGAAATAAAAAAAAAAAAAACAGGCCCTGGGGTTTAAGTTTAAATTTTCAATTTTAGTGAGAAAAACCCCCTTTTAAGGTATTTTGGATAAAATATGGGGGAAAGATTTTAAAACGGGACGGTGTTTTATAACGACTTTTCATGTTATCTGATCTTGCATCACCCAAAAAGCCTTTTAAAAAAAGCTGAATGACCTTTTGGGTCCTATGGAATCTTTGCAGTTATAAATTTTAAGCTTAGTTTTTCTTTATCTGTATCTTGAGAATGTGCCCCCGAAATTGATCCTTTTTTAAGGTTGCCCCTTGTATTCATTTACTGCTCAGCTGTACTCAAAGCTTCCTTTTTAACGAGTGGGAATTCCCACACATCCCAAACCCCTCCCCCCCTTTCTACACAGAGACTTTTAGGGGCCCATACAATAGGAGCTAAACAAATCAGACACTTATGATATATCTTTTTGATTTTGCCAAAAAATTCCCCGGGAGATCAGGTTTGAAACCACTTAAAAAAGGCCCTATTGATTTAATCTAAATTGTGTTTGCCTGCCGCAGACAGCCCAGGTTAAGGATATTTTGTCCTTTTTTTTTTTCCAAAACCCTGCCTTTCTCTGTTCCCTATAATAATCTGGAAATAATTATTTTATACAGAATAAAAAAAAAAAAAGGTTTTAAACCCCAAACATACAGTGGGATATTTTTTTTTAAGGGTTTAAGAAGAAGCAGTTGCTCCTGGGTGTTGGTAACGGAAAGGGGCCCCAAAGGACCCAGTGAAAATAAGAAGGGCAAAACCCGTAGTGCTTTTTGGGGGGATTTTTTGGTTTGGAGCCCTGGGACACCCTTTTTCATGTTGGCCCCGAAAAAATTTATTTTTGTGCCCCTGAGACAAACAATGGTTTTTCCCATTGAGTTTTCAGCCCCCCCCTTTTGAGGACGGAGGCCCCCCATTTGTACCCTGAAAAAATCTAAAAAGTACTAAAATTTGTTTCTTGGGTAAATGTTTTATTAATTTTAGGCAGGGTTTAAAATGTAAAAAATGATTCCTTTCATCTTTATAACTTGTAAAAAAAGTTCCTTGGTCTTTTTAAAAAGTCTTGTTTTCCCACAAAGCAAAGAAAAGATTACATATGGCAGCCAACCCCGCAAAAGGGTTTTTTTATTTGGGTTTTTAGTTTACAATTAGTTTGCAAATGCGAAACCCTTTTTCTAAAAAGACGCCAAACAAAACATTTTTTTGGTTACCCTACCAAATCTGGAAGTTCCCGAAAAACAGATTTTTTTCCCAAAAAAAAGTAAAAAAAAAAAAAAAATTAAAAATTTTTGTATACTAAAAAATAGATTTTTTAAAAAGGTTGGGAAAAATTTTTAGAAATGGGGTTGAAAATTTTAAAAAAAAAAATTTTAGAAAAGTGTTTAAAATTTAAAGGGAAAAAGGTTTTTGCGTACAGTAATCTTTGTCTGTTTCAAAAAAAAATAAAAAATAAACTTCATTCCCCCCGGGGGTCGAAAAAGGGGGGGTGGATCTTTTTTGTTTATTTAGAACTGGGTAACAAGTAGATTCCTTCGCTGCAGCTGAACCAGACAGTAATTATAAACACACGCTGTTTAAATTCCCTGCATTTTATCAAAGGAAATGAACTCCCTTCTTTTTCCAAACACTGTCATTTGTTTATGGAGTTCTTGCGGGCCGGGTTTCACTAAAAAAAAATCAGCAATTCACATCTTAACAAACCAAAGTCCCCCCTTGTTGAAACTGATCCAGGAATGCAGAAAGATTTCATATGCACTTAACAGATGAAGAGCACAAGGGAGAAGAAGAGGTTGACTTTTCTATTTGCATCACGGGTGGATTTAATTTTAGAAGAGTTGTCATTCATTTTTTGTACCGGTGGTTAATGCTGGGGTCTTGAGTTTGAATCCTACTAAGGGCAACATCTGCACTGAGTTTGTCTGATGGGTTCATTATTGATTGTCCGGTTTCCTTCTAAACTCGAAAACCAAGGTTGGTTTGGCCCACCAGGTCACAGAGGAGTACCAGGTTTGCCCAGGCGCTGATGCAATACAGAACCTTTACAACAACAGGGCTCCTGACAATCATAGGTTGACCCTAACAAACATTTTCTCTGTTTGACGACCCCAGTCTAATGCTGTGAAAAAATATATTGATTGGTCAAAGGTTTTCTAAAATAATGTCACTTTAGACCCTGGTCACATGACAGATTTTTCCATTGGAAAAATACATTTAAATCTGTGGTAGAAATATGAGGTGATATCCTGTGATTTCTCTACTGTATACACATTTTTATTTAGTTGCGGTTGTGGATATGGAATAGCTCCATTCAATGGGGCTAATCCACGTCCTGTCTGAACAATGTAGTTTCTGACCAAATTACAGGTCACTAATACTTTTTTCCTGCTCACAGAGTGTATGGCCTCGTTCACACGACGGATCTGGCCGCGGGTTCGACCGCGGTTTTCGCCGCGGTTCCCGCGGCCAAACCTTGTTCCCATGAAATGGCAAAAAAAAAAATTAGTGTATACTAAACAATATAGTTTGACAAGAGGATGGAGAATTTTGAGAAATGGGGTTGCGGCGCGGGCCCGACGAGGGTTTGCGGCGCGGGCCCGCGCCGACACCCACGGCAACACCGTGCGCCCGCCACGCTGAGGACTCCCTGTCAAGAATTGACAGGAGAGTTCTCAAACATGCGCAGAAGGCCGTGGCCCCAAAGCCACGGCTAGACCCGCGGCGTGTGAATATTAATGCGATTTCCCATAGGAAACCATGTTAATAAGCTGGGCGCGATTTGGACGTGGTTTTGGCCGCGGAAACCGCGTTGGGATCCGCGGCCATAACCGCGTTCAAATCCGTCGTGTGAACATGGCCTATATCTCCGAGAAGAAAAATCTGCTCTGTGGTTTATACTGTAGTATGAACTATAGCATAGATTCCCATTAAGATATAATAAGATGTGACTTTTTGTCAGAATTAAAAAAAAATTGTTGTGTAATCCACACAGATTCCACACCAAAATCTAAGTGAAATTCCATCCTGTGAACAAAACCTTGATATGAGTGGAGACAGAGAGATGTACTGTTGACAGTGAAGGTTAATATCATTAACTCCTTACCTCCGTGTAAGGATCTATTTAAAAGGATTATCCACTATTTGCATCTGACATCCACTGGTTACAGCTGAGAATGGAGGTGGCTTCTTTTCCTGCTGTTTAACCCCTTAGATGCTGCAGCAATCATGGCCATGGGGTCTAAAAAAATGAGAAATAGTGCCGCACACGATCGGCATTTCCAGGCAATATCATGGTGTGTTGATTAGTTAACATGCCAGTGAAGTCTTCTATCACCACAATGTCTGCAATTTTATCATTTCCTGACCCACAAATGAAGTGGTAAAACTGCCATCTTAGCTCACTCTTCTGCATTGTTTATACAATTAAAAAGGGTGTACGAAGGATCATGCCTTCAGAAGGTCAAGTATGCTAGGGGGACTCAATGTAAAAGTAAAAAAAAAATGTAAAAAAACTATGGGTGAGATGTCCAAAAATTGGTGGTGCTACGTCAGTGTTTAGGCACATTAAATAAGTGTAAAGTGCGCCAGAAAGTCTGAACCCCTATCAAAAATCTGTGTTGTCGGTATACTTGCATAGTAAACATAATGCGCCTAAAAAGGGGAGTGAATACGCTGTGCGCCTCCATGATGAGATGCGCCCTATTAAGTCGCATAGTACACATCATTTACAAGTGAGTAAGTGTTATGCGAATTACTAAGTATGTGTTAGGCCATTTCATATACTTGTAATTATAAACTATGCGCCTCTTTGCGCAATTTTCCTCGATAGGGGCAATACATACTCCTCCCAGATTAAATGTTTTGTGCCATGATTAGTGTAAATCGCGGCACATGGCATATCATTAGAAGCATATTTAATGCCCTTAACGAGGCACATCGCGCATGGAGGCGCATAGCTTGTCATTACAAGTATATTAAATGCGCCTAACACATAATTGTAATGCACCTAAAACATAATTGTAAAATGTGAAATGCACCTAACACATATAACCCCAAAATTTCAAGTCCTCGAAAATTGGAATAAAAAGTTATCAAACTTTGTACTTACCCCACAATAGAACCAGTAAAAACTAAATTACAGGCCACAAAAGAAGCACTCTGACTCAGGTTCATAGGTGGAATTACAAAAAAGTTATAAATCACAGAACATGGCACTCCAGTGCAAATTTAAAAAACTAGAAAATGTTTGGATTTTTTTAACGGTAAACCCTTCATATTTGGTATTGCCAGAGTCTTATCAACCTACAGAATACAAATAACACATCATTTATATGGAGGAGTGAACAACGTAAAAATAAACCCTCCTCCCTATGCAAACATGGCACAAATACGTTTCTTTTCACATTTTGTCCCACTTTTTAGGGGATTCCCAGCATATTGTATGGAACAGTCAATGACAACGTTAGAAAGTACATTTTGTGCCACAAAATAAAACCCCACATCTATTTAGATAGAGAAATAAAAAAGTTATGCCTATTAAAAGGTGGGGAGGAAAAAAACTCAAAGTCATACAGTTGAAACCAGAAGTTTACATACACTATATGAAAAGACACATATGTATGTTTTTTCTCGCTATCTGACATGAAATCAGAATAAACCTTCCCAGTTTTAGGTTACCATATATAAGCTCATATAAGCCGACCCGAGTATAAGCAGAGCACCTACTTTTGCCTCAAAAAAACGGAAAACTTATTGACCTCGAGTATAAAGCCAGGGTAAAAAATGCGGCGGCTACTGGTAAATTTTAAAAATAAAAATGGATACCAATAAAAATACAGAGTGTCACGGGTGGACCCCGCCAGCCCCTCGCCCTGGCTGCGGGCGCACACCGTGCTGTCACCCTCGGTCCCCGGGCCCCCTGCCGGCCCCGCGGGTCGGGTCCCGCTTCCCCCTTACCTTCCGCCTCCCTGAGTCCTCCGCGTGCCTCCTTGCCGCCGGCCGTGCACGCGCCCAGCCCTTAGCCACCTCGTCCCGCGCGCCGGCTCTCGAGGATTTAAAGGGCCAGTACGCCATTATTGGTTAAGGGCTGCATGTGACCCTATTTAACCCCTTCTTCCGGGTCACCTTTGCCGGATCTTTACGTGCCGTACAGCCTTTGAGAAAGCTTCTGTGCCTCGTTGTCTGACTTCCGTGTTACCGAACCTCTACGCTCCTGTTTTCCTGAACCACGAACCATTGCCCGCCTGTCTGACCTCCTGCCGTCCCCGACTCCGCCTTCGCCTCACGATTCTGTACCACGCACTGCCTTGGCTGCCACCGCAAGCAAGTCACGCCAGTGGGACGACCTGGTAGTTTTTCTCCGCCGCAGCAAGTCATCCCGCTATGCGGCGGCTCTGGTGAAACCTGGTTCTACTTAGATTCCGTCCCCCCTGGTACGCTTACACCCTCGCTTGCGGTGGTCCAGCGGATCCACTACCTGCCTCCGTTACCGTAAGATCCGGCCATGGATCCCTCCCAGGTACCTCTGCCCAGTGATCCGATCTCACGGCGATAGTGGCTCAGCAGTCTCATCTACCTAGGCGAACAAGCCCATTCAGCTGAACCAGTTGGTCGCCCATTATTGCACAGCTCCTGGCTAACCAACAGCCGCCGACTCCTCCTCCTGTGGCGACACCTCCGCCAGCACCCGGACTTCCTCGGCTACGCTTACCACTACCTGAAAAAAAACAAGTTTGACGTGGACTCCAAACTGTGCAGGGAATTTATTACCCAGTGCTCCGATGCACGTTGGTTGATGGCCGAGTCAATTTCGCCACTGAACTACCAAGGTGGCCTTCGTGGTCAGTCTGCTGTTCAGGAAGGCTCTAGCTTTGGGCCACCCCTCTCTGGACCGGGGGGATCCCGGTAACGAGACGGACCTACAGACGTTTCCTCTCAGAGTTCCGCAGATGTCTTTGAAAGAGCCCGCACGGCTTCCTCGGCAGAGACCGCTTCTACTGAACCTTCGCCAGGTGACTCCTCTGTCGGCGACTACGCAGTTTCGTTTCCGGACCCTGGCCGTCGAGCTGACCTGGAAGACGCCGCCCTATGTGCCACTTTTAAAAAGGGCCTGTCCGGCAGAGTTAAGCCCCTAGCGGCTAGAGAGATCGCCGTCCTCCTCTAAGCGAACTGGTCCACCTAGCCACTCGATCGATGTCCTCTTCGCCGAGCGACAAGAGGAACTACGCCAGGAACGTGATTCTCGCCCGACGCACGCCGTTTGCCCGCGCTGCCCCGGTCTTCCAAAGACCGCCAGCTAGCCGCTTTCACTTCCACCATTGAAGAACCCATGCAGGTGGACCGGGCACATCTGTCCGAACTGGAGCTGTCCCGCCGTCGGCGCAGAGATTTGTGCCTTTACTGGCCAGCCCGTAGCACTTCCGCATGGTGTCCCCGCTTCGCCCACGAGCGGCAGGGAAAACGCCCGCACCTAGGCTTGACGGAGAGGCATCCTGGGTGTGTACACTTCCTCTCCAAGTCTTACTATGGAGGTTGAGGTTCTTCGGGTTCCGGACTCGCTTTTCGGGTGCCGTCTTTGCTGGACTCTGGATCCGCCGGGAACTTTAGTTCATGAGGCCACCCTGGTTGTCCCAGTATCGCCTTCCGGTGTACCCGGTCTGAGAAGCCCCTGGTGATAATCCTCCTGTGAGTGCGAGCTACTAGGTTAGGCCATTCGTACGTGACCAAGCCGTTTATGTGTCGATCTCCGCGTGGGCCCGTACACAAGGAGGAGAACACCTTCAAAGTCCCCCTCCTTCATCCTCCGCTATCCTCTTTGGGTCTTCCGTGGCTACATCTCCATGCCCCGACCCTCGATTGGAAAACCGGGGAGATTCTACTGCTGGGGCTCCAGACTGCCAGAAACGCTGTCTCTCAGTTCCGCGGCCTGTCCGGGCCATTCACACCTCATCAGTCGCCAGCCCTGCAGTTCTTCCCGCTTAATACCCGGATACGTGGACGTCTGTTTCGGAGAAACAGGCCGATCCTTCCTCCTCACCGCCTGCTATGACTGTCCCCATAGACCTCCTTCCTGGGGACCAGCCTCCACGGTGTAGAGTTTACCCTTGTCCAGCACCAGAGACTCAATGCCATGTCGGACTATATCCGTGAGAACCTGCAAAAGTGGTGCTTTATACCAAGTCCTCAACACCCGCCGGAGCCGGGTTTTCTTCGTAACGAGAAGAAGGATGGTTCAATCCTCCCTGCATCGACTACCGGGCCTGAAACCAGATTTACCGTGAAAGATACCGGTACCCGTTGCCACTAAATTACGAACTGCTTTGATCCGTCTACAAAGGAGCCAATGTCTTCCTCCAAACCTGGACCTGCGTGGGGCAATACAATCTCATCAGGATCCGTGAGGGAGATGAGTGGAAGACGGCGTTTCAATACCCGCGAGGCCATATGAATACCTGGTGATGCCATATCGTCTGTGCAATGCCCCCGCGGTCTTTCAGCGGAGTTCGTAAACGGACATCCTTCAGTACCTGCTCTACACGTGTGTCATCGTGTAACTGGACGACACTTCTGGTTTTCTCCCCTGGACCTCCGGACGTCAACTATCACAGGTGCGCCGTTCCTGCAACGCCTTCGCAGCAACCGCCTGTATGCAAGTTAGAGAAGTGCGTGTTTCCCAACACAACCCAGTCTGCCTTTCCTCGGTTACATTGTCTCACGACCGAGGCCTGCAAATGGGATCCCACTAAGCTGTCTGCTATCTTGCAATGGCCACGACCTGTTGGACATCGAGCCATACAACGTTATTTTGGGCTTTGCCAAATATTATCGACAGTTTATATCCCACCTTCTCTCCATGGTGGCTCCAATTGAGTGGCTCTCACCAGGAAGAAGGCCAATCCGCAAATGTTGGCCACCAGCGGGCCGAAAGAGCCTTCTCGGATTTGAAGTCGGCCTTTGTGCTTCGCACACTATTCGTCACGCCCTGATCCTGAGGAAGCCTTTCTCTCTGGAGTTGGATGCCTCTTCGGTGGGGGCGCGTTATAATATATAATAGAATATAATTTAAACAGGCTGTTTCATTACTCCACAAGGGTCCAAGGGAGAACCGTCACCTGCGAGCTTCTTCTCCAAGACCTTTCGTCGCGGCAGAGATGAACTATGCTATTGGGACCGAGAATTGCTCGCTATCAAGATGGCCCTGAAGAGTGGCGGCATCTTCGGAGTGGAGCTCGTCATCCTTTGAGGTGTATACGATCACAAAATCTTCAGTACCTCCAGTCGGCCAGCGCCCTCAATCCTCGGCAAGCACGGTGGTCTCTTTTTTTTCCAGATTTGGCTTCCGGATCCATTTTCGCCCAGCCAAGAAAAAAAGAACATCAGGGCTGATGCTCTCTCTCGCGCATCCGACGTCACGGTAGGACTGCATCTCCAACACATCATACCTCCGGAACGCCTGATCCCACAGCAGCCTGTCCTCCTTCGGCAGATACCTCCCTGGCAAGACCTACTATCCCATCGCTGCGCAAGAAAAATCCCTGGAATTGGGGACACTGCTCCTTGTTTGGCAGGAACAACCGTGGGCCCGTAGACGTGTCCAGTTGATCTCTCGTCTACTGTGGCCAGGACTGGCTAAAGATATTAAGGACTTTTGGTATGCCTGTGCTACTTGTGGCCCGGAATAAGGTGCCGCCGCCACGGTCCCCTCCGGGCTACCGCGACCCCTGCCTACGCCCAGTATTCCATGGTCCCATGTGGCGATTGATTTCATCACCGACCTTCCTCCCTCTTCGGGCAACACCGTGATTCTTGGTCATTACGGATAGGTTTTCGAAGATGTCGCACTTTCGTCCCACTGCCCGGGTACCTTCCGCACCACTACCTGGGCCTCCCTTTCTTTAAGTCTCAGTCTTCCGCATGCACGTCCTGCCCCAGCACATTCTTTCTGATCGTGGGGTGCAGTTCGTGTCAAGTTTCTGGCGCGAGCACTCGCTCCCGATTGGTGGGTGAAGTTAGACTTCTCTTCCTTACCATCCCAAATCTAACGGCCAGGTAAGAGAGTAAACCATATTCTGGGCAGTTATTTACGTCACTTTGTTTCTGCTCGCCAGGATGATTGGTACTACCTCCTTCCCAGGGCCGAATTTTCATACAATTCACTGGATTCAGGGTCCTCAGGCGCATCTCCCTTTTTTATTGTATATGGTCGCATCCCCGCCCTCTCCTCATCCCTCTGCCCTCCTCCTCCGAGGTTCCCTCCTGGTGGACGCCTTGGTCCACGACCTATCTGCATCTGAGGGAGCAGACCTCGTCCAGTCCCTGCAGCGTGCTGCGCACCGTATGAAGGTCCAGGCGGACAGGAAGAGGAGACCAGCTCCAACCTTTACCCCTGGAGACCAAGTCTGGCTTGTCCGCCAAATATGTCAGGTAAAAATCCCAGTTACAAGTGGCCCGCGCTTCCTAGGTCCCTTTGAAATCCTGAGCCGATTAAACCAGTGGCGTATAAGCCTCAAACGCCCATCCCACCATGCGATCCCTAAATTCTTTCCATGTATCCCTCGCTAAAGCCCGTCGTTTGAACCGCTTCTCCAGAACAAGTTGTTCCCTCCCTCTCCTGATCCCATAGCCTCCAACATATTTGCGGTGCAAAGAGATCTTGGTTATGAGGTTTTTAGGGGTAAACGGCAATTTCTGGTTGATTGGGAGGGATTCGGTCCGGAGGAGAGATCTTTGGGAGCCTGAGGAGAACATCCCTTGACCGCAGGTCTCGTGTTGGACCTTTCCTCCGAACCAGAATGAAGGAGGGGTCCTAAGGGGGGGGTACTGTCACGGTGTGGTCCCGTCAGCCCCTCGCCCCGGCTGGCGGCCGCACTCGTGCTTCACCCGTCGGGTCCCCGCGGCCCCTGCCGGGCCCGCTGGTCGGGTCCCGGCTTCCCTTACCTTCCTGCGCTCCTGAGTCCTCCCGTCCTCCTGGCCTGGCCGGCGTGCGCGCGCCCGCGCCTAAGCGCGCGCCCGGCTCTCAAGGCTTTAAAGGGCCAGTACGCCCATTATTGGTTAAGCTGGCAGGTGACCGCAATTTAACCCTCTCCTTCCGGGCTCACCTTTGCCGATCTTTAGTGCCGTACAGCTTTAGAGAAAGCTTCTGGAGCCTCAGCTGTCTGACTTGCCGTGTACCGAACCTCTACGCTCCTGTTTCCTGACACACGGGGAACCATTGCCGCCTGTCCTGCTCCTGCCTGTCCCCGACTCCGCCTTCGCCTCACATTCTGTACCACGAATCTGCCTTGGCTGCCACGCAAGCAAGTCCACGCCCGTTGGACGCCCGGTAGTTCTCCGCCGCAGCAAGTCCATCCCGCTTTCCGGGCTCGGGGAAAAAAACCGGGTTTTACTTTTCCTCCCCGGTAGGTTTACCCCACGCTTGCGGTGGTCAGGGGATCCACTACTGCACTCGTTAAATGGGAAATTTTAATGCCCCCATAGGCAATAAAGGGCAGATATATGGCCCTTATGAGGTATAGGCAGGTATATGTCCCAAAAAGGCACATATAGGGCCCCCAAGGCTGTAATGGGCAGTTATATGCCCCCCATAAGCAGTTTTAGGCAGGTATAGGGCCCCAAAGCGGTAATAGGCAGGTATAGGCCCCCATAGCGGTATAGGGGGCTGTAGGGGGTATAGGCAGCTGTAGGCAGGTATGGGCGGCTTAGGAGGTATGGGCAGCTGTAGGCAGGTAAGGCCGGTGTGGCGGGGTTGGCAGCTGTAGGAGGATGGGGGGGGCCGGCTGTAGGCGGGTATAGGGCCCGTCTGTGGGCGGGGTATAGGCGCTGTAGGCAGGTTTAGGCAGCTGTAGGCCGGTATAGGGCAGGTATAGGGGGCTGTAGGCGGTTTATGGGGCCCGGGTTGTAGGTGTATAGGCACTGTAGGGGTATAGGGCAGGTATGGGGCCGGCTGTAGGCGGGTATAGGCAGCTTAGGCAGGTGTAGGCAGGTATAGGGCCAGCTGTAGGCAGGTATGGGCACTGTAGGATTTTAAGGCAGTTTTGCAGTTAGGGCGGGTTTTGGGGCCCGGCTGTAGGCAGGTAAGGCGGTGTAGGCAGGTTAGGCAGCTTAGGCGGTTAGAGCGGGTTTTGGGGGCCCGACTGTAGGGGGGTATAGGCAGCTGTGGAGGATAGGGCAGGTAAAGGGCGGCCAGGCAGGTAAGGCAGCTGTAGGAAAGTTTGGCGGCTGTGGGCAGGTTGGCGGGATAGGGCAGGTATAGGCAGCTGTAGGCAGGTGTAGGCATTTTAAAAAAATAAAAACAAAAACCCCTTTACCTGCTCCCCGCTCCCGTCCCTCCCCGCTCCCCCTCCTCCTGCCCGCCTCCGCCGCTGTCCTCAGGTCTTCTGGGCACAGGGGGGGTGAGTCATCAGGCCGCGCACGCACGGATGAACACGCTGCCGTGCCGGAAATGCGGGCGGCCGCAGACGCCCGGAGTCGACTGGGGAGCAGGGAGCGTTTGCTCTGTGCCCCGCAGTGGTACCCCCTTCACCTATAGGGGGGCCCGGGGGGTTTGCAAAAGGGTTTAAAGGGGGATGCGGACAGGCCCGGACACTGTGCGCTCATGGGCCCTTCATTTATATGCGTCCTGAGGAGCTGCATATAACTAAAGCGCCCCTGTCGAATTTGGGCCCCTCGCAGAGCCTGATGCCGACAGGGGATCGAGTTTAACCCGAGGTCGTTTTTTAGCACATTTTTTGTGCTAAAAAAACGGTTTATACTCGAGTATATACGGTAATTAGGATTACAAAAATTATTTAGATTTGCTAAATGCCAGGATAATGAGAGATTTTTTTAAAGCCTCTACTTTCTGCAGAGTCAAAACTTTACATACACTAGGATTACCTTGCCTTTTAAACCCCTTAACCCCCGGGCCCTGAAAAATATTTAAATGACCAGA
>JAODAL010041606.1:0-35704 GCA_025379985.1 Phyllomedusa bahiana | reverse complement strand
TTTTATTTTTCTCCTTTTGGACCAGCAATGATTATGCCAAGAGCAAAGCATTGACATGTCCTAAAATAACAAAAGGTGGCCTTTAAAGGGGTTGTTCAGCAAAATTCTCTTCCCTCAGCCCTTTTTTTTGGTTTCTTTTTGGATTCAGGGGAAAGTTTCTGGTACTTTTTGGAAAGGGCATTTTAGAAAACCAGGTCCCTGGGTTTAAAGGTTATAGCAAAAACCATGCTGGCAGCCTATAGGGAGCTTAAAAGGGTCAAAAAGCTATGGGACCAGTGTGCGCCTATCAGGAGAGATTGAACAGTTGTGCTATAGCAACCGTGCGGGCAGCCTTGGGAAAGGGATCAAACAGGTTGTAGCTATAGTGCCGAGGGCTGAGGGGGGCCCATACAAGGGGGGTATTTAGGAATGGTAGGCATTTTAAAATTTGGAATATTTTCAAAGTGATTGTTTTTAAAGACTTTAACATAAAAAGCAATCCTTTATGAAAAAAACCCTTTAAGCAACTAAAGGCCTTTCCATATTAGTTTAAAGGGGGGTTTTTTTTTCCACGACTCTTTTCCCAACCTCCTGTATCCACCCTTTCGCTCGTGTGTCAGAAGGGGGGCGTGTGGATTTGTTTGAATTGCATATATGTGACCCGCAAGGATGACCAACCCCCCCTTTTCCTCTCGCGTCAAACAAAGCATTGTGAGTAGCTACAATGTAGTCAGAGGTTTTAAAATTTTGCCCCAGGAAAAGGTTCCTTTTGGTTCAGATCTCTGCAGGAACCAAACCATGGTTTTTTTCTTTTAATCAATGGACAGACCTGATGGAGGTTTTCTTTTTATTTTAATGTTTTTGCATCGTTTGGGCAAATAACTTAGGGCACATAGGGCAAAAGTAGAGTGAAGCACCTGGGTTTGTCCTCATATGCCGAGAGGGGAAAGGGGATGTCTGAGCATGTCTGAGAGCTCTCAGCCTGGTGATCCCCGGGGCGAGCGTAAAAATGGATCCTAAAAGGGGGGGGCTAAAAATAAAACGGTGCAGAATTTTTAATAATGATGAATGGGGAAAATGTTTATTATTTAATTTGCAAACTTCTCACATCAATTCTACTTCATGGCAAAACCCCTTTAAGTTACTGTTCATGAGTCCACCATAAGTAGGACACTGACCAACAATAGTGTGCATAGAAGGAATGCCAGCAGGAAGCTTCTTGTAACGGTAGAAGCCGGTTATGTGGATCCTTTGGGTCACTGCGAGAGACGAAGATGGCAAACACACCAGGGAGCATAGTCTAAGGGGCCCCCAGTCTTCACTGGAGCTTGCCACTAGGCAGGATGGGATTAGCTATGGGGAACCCCCCAGGTTGCTACGAGTAGACACAGGAACCAGGATTTCACTAAATGCAGGTAACCAGACAGCAGCCAGAGGTCGAGATAAATGTCAGGATAAATGTGGAGACAACACCAAACATCAAACATTAACAAGGCAGGAAGTTCCATAAGTGCCAGGTGGTGAAAGGTTATTGGTCATTGGTCAGGTAACTATGTACTGTCCCTTCAAATCTTGGCCAGCTGGTGCCCACTCTCCATAGGGAGGGGGGATGCGTGCACAGGATGCTGGGAGCAGCAAGGACCAGAGGAGGAGCAAGGACAGGTGAGTTCACTTTGGCAGAAGGGACAGGGGCCACAACAGGAACACTGGCATGTCCACGCAGTCCGGATCGGCGCATGGACTGTGACACTTCTGCTCACCAAACAGAACATGGCTGTCCAATTGTAGTTTGCTAAGGATTATCTGAACAAGCTTGAAGGCTATTTAGCCAATGCTTTTTGGATTGATGAGAGCAAGATAGAGCTTTCTGGCTTAAATGAAGAGCATGAGAATGGAAAACACTGCATTCCGGATAAAAACCTCATACCATCTGTGAAAGAAGATGGAGGTAGGATCATGGATATTACCACCTATAACACACAGCATTGATAGTATCATGGATCATACCATCTGTGACATATGATAGTGGTAACATTATGGATCATACCATCTGTGATACATGGTAGTATCAAGGATCATACCATCTGTGACAAACAGTGGTGGTAGTATCATGGATCAGACCTTCTGTGAAACATGGTAGTGGTAACATTATGAATTATACAATCCGTGATACATGGTAGTGGTAGTATCATGGATTATACCATCTGTGACACAGGGTGGTGGTAGTATCATGGATCATACCATCTATGACATATGGTAAAGGTAACCTTATGGATCTTACCATCTGTAAAACAGGGTGGTGGTAGTATCATGGATCATACCATCTATGACATATGGTAATGGTAACCTTATGGATCTTACCATCTGTAAAACAGGGTGGTGGTAGTATCATGAATCATATCATCTGTGACACATGGTAATGGTAGTACTATGG
The DNA here is from genome assembly GCA_025379985.1 of Phyllomedusa bahiana. NCBI lineage: Eukaryota > Metazoa > Chordata > Amphibia > Anura > Hylidae > Phyllomedusa > Phyllomedusa bahiana. Next base: position 33,291 of record JAODAL010041606.1, on the reverse strand, counting down.
ATTATACCATCTGTGACATGGTAATGGTAGCTTCATGCATCATAAAATGTGTGACACATGGTAACGGTAACAGTATCATGGATCATGCCATCTATGACATATGGTAATGGTAACCTTATAGATCTTACTACCACCACCCTGTTTTACAGATGGTAAGATCCATAAGGTTACCATTACCATATGTCATAGGAGGCATGATACGTGATATTACCGCCACCGTTTGTCACAGAATGTATGATCAATGATGCTACCACCATCCTGTGTTACGGATGGTAAGATCCATAACGTTACCATGAATCACAGATGGTAAGATCCACACTGTTACCGTTACCATGTGTCACACATTTTATGATGCATGAAGCTACCATTACCATGTCACAGATGGTATAATCCATAGTCCTACCATTACCATGTGTCACAGATTATATGATTCATGATACTACCACCACCCTGTCTTACAGATGGTAAGATCCATAAGGTTACCATTACCATATGTCATAGATGGTATGATCCATGATACTACCACCACTCTGTTTTACAGATGGTATCATGGATCATGATGGTAGTAGCATCATGATTTGGACCCAGTTTTCTACATCTGGGCCAGGATGTCTTGTTATAAAACGATAGAACAACAATGAATTTTACAAAGGAATTCTAAAGAAAAATGTCGGGAGATCTGTCTATGAGCTAAATTTCAGGAGAACGTGGGTCATACAAAAAGACAATGACTCTAAGTGCACAAGTCGTTCCACTAAAGAATGGTTAAAGAAGAATTAAGATAAGGGACAAGGGACAGTCCTGACCTTAATCCCATTAGAAATGTTGTGGAAGGCCCTGAGGTGAACAGAGAAGAAACCAACATTACAGAGGTAAAGCTTTTTTGTATGAAGAAATGGGTTAAAATTCTGTCAGGCCGACGTGAGGGACTAATCAAAAATTACTGGGAACATCTAGATACAGTTACTCCTTCACAAAGAGGGGGGGGAGGGTCATACTTGACACTGATAGCAAAGGTTCACAAACTTATTTGATTTGATGTTTTTTTATCTATTTTTAGAATCTGTGTTAAAATCTGAAGAAGTTTTGGGTCATCTTTATGCAGAAATATAGAAAATCCTGAAGGTCTGACAAAGCTTTAACCCAAGCCCCGGGCCTGAAAAGTAGTTAATGACCAGAACATTTTTTTAGTTTTCGCCTCCTTGCGTTTCAACAGTTGTAACTTTTTTATTTTCTCAATGACGCAGTTGGATGAGGCCTCGTTTTATGCAAGACAAGTTGTACTTTATGGGGGAATAGTTTAAGTTCACTTATAAATAATTGCAGTATTTTTTAAAAAAATTTTAAACATTTTTTTGTTTTTTTATTTATTTTTTTACACCATTCACATTTCACACTTAACTTGTTAGATTAATTATACAGATTATTATGGTCGTGTGGATAACTAATATGTGTAGGTTTTTTTTGTGTGTGTAATATATGCACAATTATTTTTTATTAAATATTTATTTTTATTTTATTTATTTTTTTATCCATTTTTTACACTTTTTATGTTTTTTATTTTTATTTTTTTTAAATCAAATGAAGGGAAAACTGGTTTACATTTTTTTTTTTTTACACTTAGTAATGTATTAGCATATTCATATATGCTAATACATTATAATCTGTGTCAGTCTGACACAGGCAGTGATCAGGGCAGCATACAGTCTGCCCTGATCACTGGCTTGATACACAGACAGTGCTCGGGCTACTCTAGGTCCCCAGGGCTGACTGTGCAGCCGTTCCCCGGGCTCTGTCGGGTTACAGGGTCTTCCAATCACCTGACAGAGCAGGGAAACTCTTTGATTGCGCTGCGGTGATGAACTGCGCCAATCAAAGGGTTAAAGCACCGGGATGCGGTGGTTTCCCCCGCTTCCCGGTGCTTGCAGGAGATGCTCTGGGATCAGGGCTGTGTAGTACAGCCCCGATCTTAGGGTTGCTGTGGCGCCAGGTGCCGAAAACTTCGATATCTGCAGCGTCGCCAAAAGACATCACTGTAGACGAACAACCTGAAATGCCCGACGTCAAAAGTCGGTGGGCGGTCGTTAATGGGTTAAGTATTATGCAATCAGTAGTCACTCAAACAGGAAATCAATGGGCTTCTGGGTGATGTCCGCTTAGAGTAAGTTCCCTGCAGAATACACCAATAAGAAGAGAAACAGACAAAGTGTGGCATGCTGATTATTCTATGCAAAACACTGCAGTAGAGTTCCCCTTTAAATCCCAATGTTTCCAGTTTCTTCGTGTGTATGTAACACTTGGTTCCTTAACGCATCATTCTGTTACTTACATAAGAAAAAAAAAAGTGTATAACATGCAACATTTGCTGATTTGCAGAACATATCATTAAATACAGAATTAGAAGAATCTGTGGTGGAAAGCCGGCGGCTCATTTACTGGATGACATACATCAGCGAGCGCATGAGTAGAGCCATCTTGAAATGAACGATGGAAATTAGTGTTTCTTTTTAGTATAAATAATGGGGGACCTCTTCCTGTGGCTTGCCCAAGATAATCACCTCACTGACCCCGGTTTTGCTGGGGCTGTGGACCAACGGACCCATTACCTCCCGCACAGGAAGTCTTTGTTTCTTCAGTCCTGACATCATATATGTCACCTGCTGGGCTAAATCTCCAGACATCCCGGACTGAGTGATTACAGCAGGGTTTTATGGATCTGTAAGAAAGAGTACCCAAGATATCTATTATATTACTATTCTAATATTATCTATCACCCTTCTATCTATCTCTATCTTTTCTATCTATCTATCTCATATCTTCTTATTATCCCATTATCTATTTTTCTATTATTAATTAAAATCTATCATCCATATTATCTATCTATTCATACTATCTATCTTCATAACTATCTATCTATCTATTAAATCTATTATCTATCCCATATCACAATTTACACCTAATCCTCTCTCATATCTATCATCTAAAATATACCCAAAATGATCTATTCCTATCTATCTATCATATCCTATATTTCCCTATCTTCTATCCACTATCTTCACTTTCCCCCTACCCAAATTCTTTTATCTATTATCTTTATTTTTATCTTCTAATCTTAAATTATCTATTTTTCCATCTTTCAATCTACTATCATTTTATTATCAAATTATTTTTAAAATCTATTATCTATTATCTATCTATCTATTATCTATTTTCTATCTATCTATCACTCATATCTATCTAATCATTACTATTAATCTATCTTTTTTTAACCTATCTTCATATCTAATCTTATCACCTTTCTATCTACCCATCTATTATTTTTTCTATACTATCTTTTCTATCCTCAAATCTATCTGGGCCTACTCTAAAAACTACTATACTAGCCCTATTTCACACCAAGTAAACTACCCAATCTATTTTATTACTCCCCTATTCTACTATCTCATATCTATTTATCTCTATATATAAATACCTATCTAAAATATAAAACCGTCTTTACCTTGGATGGTTATGGAAAATGGAGGGGACCCCACATATTATTTTTTTCAAAAATCATTTATTTATTGAGAATCCTGAAATGGGCACCTCCTGTAATTATTACAGTGGAGGCCCAAGTTTAGATTCTTATTAAATAAATAAATTTTCAGAAAAAAAAACGACGTGAGGTCCCCTGCATTTTCCATAACCAGCCAGGGTAAAACTGACAGCAGCAGCCTGATACTATCAGAATGGGAAGAACCATCGATACTGGTCCCTTCCCATTCTAAAAATACCAGCCTACAGCTGCTCCGAAGCGGGGCGCTTAACATTAGAAGGTCCGCTTCTGACAGTTACCGGGTCTTCCCAGTACCCCTGGTGCGTTGGGTACTGGGGTAATGGTGACAGGGGGTTAGGGTCAGCCTTGGGCAACAAGAAACACCACTGGCTGACACCAAGCCTGAGTAATGAAGAGCCGTCTGTCAGACACCTCCATTACTAAACTGGAACACACACAAAATGCACAAAAAAAACTTTTATTTAAATAAACACTCCTCAACACCAGCCCTCAACACACACCCATCACACACACACTGAAATACACACACCCCTCCCCCGCACACTGAAATGCACACACACCCCTCCCCCGCACACTAAAATACACATACACCACTTGCACACTGAAATACACACACCCTTCCCGCGCACACTGAAATAAACACACACCCCTCCCCCGCACACTGAAATACACACACCCCTCCCCCGCACACTGAAATACACACACCCCTCCCCCGCACACTGAAATACACACACCCCTCCCCCGCACACTGAAATACACACACCCCTCCCCCGCACACTGAAATACACACACCCCTCGCACACACTGAAATACACACACCCCTCCCCCGCACACTGAAATACACACACCCCTCCCCCGCACACTGAAATACACACACCCCTCCCCGCACACTGAAATACACACACCCCTCCCCCGCACACTGAAATACACACACCCCTCCCCCGCACACTGAAATACACACACCCCTCCCCCGCACACTGAAATACACACACCCCTCCCCCGCACACTGAAACACACACACACCCCTCCCTGCACACTGAAATACACACACCCCTCCCCTGCACACTGAAATACACACACCCCTCCCCCGCACACTGAAATACACACACCCCTCCCCCGCACACTGAAATACACACACCCCTCCCCGCACACTGAAATACACACCCCTCCCCCGCACACTGATACACACACACACCCCTCCCCCGCACACTGAAATACACACACCCCTCCCCCGCACACTGAAACACACACACCCCTCCCCCCGCACACTGATACACACACACACCCCTCCCCTGCACACTGAAATACACACACCCCTCCCCCGCACACTGAAATACACACACCCCTCCCCCGCACACTGAAATACACACACCCCTCCCCCGCACACTGAAATACACACACCCCTCCCCCGCACACTGAAATACACACACCCCTCCCCCCCACTGCAATACACAAAAACCCTCCCCCACACTGAATACACACACCCCACCCCCCACACTGAAATACACACACCCCCACCGCCCCCCCGCACACAAAAACACCCACCCCCCCCCCGCACACATAAATACACACACCCCTCCCCCGCACACTGAAATACACACACCCCTCCCCCGCACACTGAAATACACACACCCCTCCCCCGCACACTGAAATACACACACCCCTCCCCCGCACACTGATACACACACACACCCCTCCCCTGCACACTGATACACACACACACCCCTCCCCTGCACACTGAAATACACACACCCCTCCCCTGCACACTGAAACACACACACACCCCTCCCCCGCACACTGAAATACACACACCCCTCCCCCGCACACTGAAACACACACACCCCTCCCCCGCACACTGAAATACACACATCCCTCCCTGCACACTGAAATAAACACACACCCCTCCCCCGCACACTGAAATACACACACCCCCCCCCCCCCCACTGAAACACACACACCCCTCCCCCGCACACTTAAAAACACACCCCCCCCCCCCGCACACTGAAATACACACACCCCTCCCCTGCACACTGAAATACACACACCCCTCCCCCGCACACTGAAATACACACACCCCTCCCCCGCACACTGAAACACACACACCCCTCCCCCGCACACTGAAATATACACACACCCTTTCCCCGCACACTGAAATACACACATCCCTCCCTGCACACTGAAATAAACACACACCCCTCCCCCGCACACTGAAATACACACCCCCCGCCCCGGCACACTGTAAGACACACCCCCCCCCCACCCCCCTTGAAAACCCAGTCCCCCCCAATTTTGGCCCCGGGGGGGTTTTAAATCCCCACCCCCCCTTCCTGAAAGTCTCCTGGGCCTTCCGCTTTCACAGTTTTCCCGCTAAGCTAAAAGGGCTTTTCCGGGCGGGCGAGGACGTGGTTTCAGGGCACCCTTTCCCAGGACACTTTTTTCCCCTATAAAAAAGCGCCTTTTATGGTGCATTACAATGTGTCGTGCCCGGCTTAAAATGCGCCTACTTTTGAACTAGATTACAGTTCATTTATATTGAGAACATGGCGTCAAGAGTATTTTTGTTGCAAAATAGGCCCAAAGAATGGGGCTTGCATATTGGGGCATGTCGCCAAAAGTCCCTCTTTGGTACTTTACCACTAAGAGGTCTAATCATCTGTACACCCTTCTGCATTGAATAAAAAAAGGGCAGAAGGGGTTTAAAAGTGGTTTTTCATTACTTTTTCCTGGGACAGGAAGTAATAGAAATGAATACATGGCAGCAATGGAAACTTTCATTAGGTTTCCAGCTGCCATGTTAATGGATCCGCACCCAGCAATCTTGCCGCTGGAGTCCTGACTAGTGTGGATCAAACTGTTTAAAAAGTTAATTTATTTAAAACTTAAAAATTTAAAAACTCGAACCGAACATTTTACTTTCATTTGAGTAAAGTTCTAGTTCTAGTTGGGGCCCCAATTTTTTTACCTTTTTCCCCCTTTTTGGTCCCATCCCCACCTCCTTTCACTTTTTTTGCCATCCAATCACCCTTTTTCCCCTTTTTGGGGCCATCAATCCCTTTTTTTCCCCTTTTGGGGCCATCCAATCACCTTTCTCACTTTTGGGGCCATCCAATCAAATTTCTGCACTTTGGTGGCCCTCCAATCAGTGCAGAGCACAGAGAAGTGTCAAAAAAAAAATCACGCTGAGGTGTAGGGCTCTCAATTGGCTGCTAAAACAATGACCATTTTTTATATTTTTACGTTTGCCCTTGTAACGCCATTTTTTTAGCTCACTCTCGACTGCACAGAGCTCTTTGTTAGCATTTCCCCTCCATAAAGCAATAGTTGGGGGTTTTTGGGATTTCTGGTTGGGACTTTCCCACACCCCGAAGCGTTATTTGGGGGCATTTGCAGTCACATACACCAACTCTTTTCAGGTTTTTAAAAATACGAGTGCTTGGATTTGCTAACTACCCGTGCCCCAAAAGTTTTGGGTTTTTTCATTTTTGGGGGTTTTAGTAATTTTAAAACACGTCTCCCCAAAACTCCTAGTGTCAAAGGGCTTTTTGGGCCCCTCAGGATTCAGGGGCCCCGTAGCAGCTGCTACCCTCCCTCTATAGCTCCCCCCTTTGCAAGCCGTCCTCATCTTTTCAGTTAGCCATTGAAAGGAATTAAGTGTTTTAGCTTCTCCATTTTTTTCTGAGCCAAATTCTCTTCACTAAGTTGTTCCACGTCTCCAGGTTACTGTTATGGATGGTAATTCCAGATTCTTCTCGCCTGTATAGGTATAAAAATTACCCAGAACATCTTCCCCCATTGACTTTAATGGGGTTCGAAGTTCAAGTTCGAATAGCACTTCGAACCGAACTCACAAAAGTTCGAGGTTCTAATAGAACTAGAACTTTTTACTGTTCACTCAACATTAGTCCTGACAGCAAGGAACTGAACCAGCTGTCAGGACTGGGACAAGGTATTCTGGTGCTCAAGGCAAATAAGGCATATTGCACCCCCTAATGGAAAATTCAGCCCACTCCATACCTCCTCTCACCCCCTTCCTGCCTGGGAAGAAGTGGCGTCCGAGGCGGTCGCCTACCTTTGCCTGGTTACTGCAGCTGTTCTCCTCTCAGTTCACTTAGATCAAGTTGAAGCTGACGTTGTGGTTGTTTTACCATGAAGATGTAAATTTCACATCGTTACCCCCGCACCGTTACATGATTGACACGGAAAACAATAAAGTGTAATTACTGGATGACGGACGCGTTCAGACACCGCCGCCCCAGCGCCGACACAACCTGAAATTAGATTCTTATTTTTTTTCCATTTTTGGATCCTTGACCCGACTCTATTAAGGCATTTTCTCTCCCCCTTTTGGATTAATTACCCGGCGTCAGCAATGGCGCTGTCTGTCTATCTCCACGGCTTTTTTTTTTTCCATTTACTTATTTACAATATTTTAAAATTAACTGACTTATCAAAATGCGGAGCCGCGGAGATCATTCATCTTTCTGTCGACCGTTTCTACATCACAATACCGCCGTGATTGATAAAGTGTCTTAAGTTCAAGCGCCGAGAACTCGGCTACAGTAAAAATTCCGGCGGAAGATTAATTAAGAGTCATCTCTGGGCGACAGGTTTTTAAATAGGTTTTGGATTTAAACAAAATATCAGCTGAAGCAGAAATAGATTTTAAGAAGGAAACTTAATGATGGCGAAGTCCTACAAAGGAACAGGTAATCCCATCGGGAAAAACCATCTGAAGAGTACTGAAGAAAGGTGAGATGTAGCAGAGCTGAATTTGGAATGTAACTGTTTGTGATGACTTAATTATGCAGTAGGTTTAGGCTTAGTTCACTTCTGCGTCAGAGGTGAAAACAGAAGCCACGGGCTCCGTTTCACAATGGACACCCACGGCGCCTGACAGACCCAATGGGTCAATCAGGTTTCCTCCGTGCTGTCCATTGTCAAGATGGAAAAAATAATGCAGCTTGCTCATATCATTCCCGATGGAACATGCGGCGGAGGTTCTGAATGTAACATGCGGCGGAGGTTCTGAATGTAACATGCGGCGGAGGTTCTGAATGTAACATGCGGCGGAGGTTCCTGAATGTAACATGCGGCGGAGGTTCCTGAATGTAACATGCTGTGAGAGGTTCTGAATGATATGCGGCGAGGTTCGGAACATACTCATCAAGCTGAGGTTACTGAATGTAACATGCGGGGAGGTTCTGAATGTAACATGCGGCGGAGGTTCTGAATGTAACATGCGGCGGAGGTTCTGAATGTAACATGCGGCGGAGGTTCTGAATGTAACATGCGGCAGAGGTTCTGAATGTAACATGCGGCGGAGGTTCTGAATGTAACATGCGGCAGAGGTTCTGAATGTAACATGCGGCGGAGGTTCTGAATGTAACATGCGGCGGAGGTTCTGAATGTAACATGCGGCAGAGGTTCTGAACTTACCATTAGGCTGAGGTACTGAATGGAACATGCGGCGGAGGTTCTGAATGTAACATGCGGCGGAGGTTCTAAATGTAACATGCGGCGGAGGTTCTAAATGTAACATGCGGCAGAGGTTCTGAATGTAACATGCGGCGGAGGTTCTGAATGTAACATTCGGCGGAGGTTCTGAACGTAACATGCGGCGGAGGTTCTGAACGTATCATGTGGCGGAGGTTCACAATGTAACATGCGGCGGAGGTTCCTAATGTAACATGCGGCAGAGGTTCGTAACATACCATAAGGCTGAGGTACTGAATGGAACATGCGGCGGAGGTTCCAAACGTAACATGCGATGGAGGTTCTGAATGTAACATGCGGTGGTGGTTCTGAATGTAACATGCGGCAGAGGTTCGGAACATACCATAGGCTGAGGTACTGAATGTAACATGCGGCGGAGGTTCTGAATGTAACATGCTGCGAGGTTCTAAATATAACATGCGGCGGAGGTTCTAATGTAAACAATCGCAGAGGTTCGAATGTAACATGCGGCGGAGGTTCTGAATGTAACATGCGGGCGATGGTTCTGAATGTAACATGCGGCGGAGGTTCTAAATGTAACATGCGGCGGAGGTTCTCAATGTAACATGCGGCGGAGGTTCTGAAGTAACATGCGGCAGAGGTTCGAACTAACCATAAGGCGAGGTACTGAATGGAACATAGCGGCAGGAGTTCTGAATGTAACATGCAGCGGAAGTTCCAAACATAACATGCGGCGGAGGTTTTGAATGTAACATGCCGCGGAGGTTCTGAACGTAACATACGGCGGAGCTTCTGAACGTAACATGTGGCGGAGGTTCCGAATGTAACATGCAGCGCAGGTTCTGAACGTAACATGCGGTGGAGTTTCCAAACGTAACATGCAGCGGAGGTTCTGAATGTAACATGCGGCGGAGGTTCTGAATGTAACATGCGGCAGAGGTTCGGAACATACCATAAGGCTGAGGTACTGAATGGAACATGCGGTCGGAGTTTCTGACAATTAACATGCGGAGGGTCACTGAATGAACTGCGCGGAGGTTCTGAATGTAACATGCGGCGGAGGTTCTTAATGTAACATGCGGCGGAGGTTCTGAATGTAACATGCGGCGGAGGTTCTGAATGTAACATGCGGCAGAGGTTCGGAACATACCATAAGGCTGAGGTACTGAATGGAACATGCGGCGGAGGTTCCTGAATGTAACATGCGGCGGAGGTTCTGAATGGTAACATGCGGCGAGGTTCGAAACATAACCATGGCTGAGGTACTGAATGGAACATGCGGCGGAGGTTCCAAACAGAACATGCAGTGCAGTTTCCGAATGGAACATGTGACAAAGGTTCCGACCAGGATATGCAGCGGAGGTTCCGAACGTAACATGTGGTGGTGGTTCCAAATGGAACATGGGGCGCTGGTTCTGAATGTAACATGAAGCGGAAGTTCCAATCATAACATGCGGCGGAGGTTTTTAGAATTTTAACATCGGCGAGGTTCTGAACGAAATGCGGGGGGGTTTTCCGAACGTAACATGCGGTGGAGGTTCCGAACGTAACATATGGCGGAGGTTCCGAACGTAACATGCGGCGCAGGTTCTGAACGTAACATGCGGTGGAGGTTCTGAACGTAACATGCGGTGGAGGTTCTGAACTGAATATGTGGTGGAGGTTCACAATGTAACATGCGATGAAGGTTCCGAATAGAATATGCAGCAGAGGTTCCTAATGTAACATGTGGTGGAGGGTCCGAACGGAATATGCGGCCGAGGTTCCAAATGCAACACATGGCAGAGGTTCCGAACTCAACATGTAACGAAGGTTCCGAACGTAAAATGTGCCGGAGGTTCCAAATGGAACATGGGGCGGTGGTTCCAAATGGAACATGGGGCGGTGGTTCCAAATGGAACATGGGGGGGTGGTTCTAAATGGAACATGGGGAGGTGGTTCCAAATGGAACATGGGGCGGTGGTTCTGAATGTAACATGCGGCAGAGGTTCTGAACATAACATGCGGCGGAGGTTCCAAACGGAATATGTGGTGGAGATTCAGAATGTAACATGCGGTGGAGGGTCCAAACAGAATATGCAGCGGAGATTCAGAAGCGGAAGCTCCGAACGGAATATGTGGCAGAGGTTCCAAATGTAACATGCGGCGGAGGTTCCGAATGTAACATGTGCCGGAGGTTCCGAACATAGCATGCAGAGGAGGTTCCAAATAGAACCTCCGAAATATATGTGAACCAGGCCTTACCATGTTTTGCGGTGTGACATAAGACGCACAGAGCTGACAAATTGCAAACATGGCTCTGCCATAGTAACACCATTTTCAGGTGCAGTAAGTGTAGAAGCAGTAGCAGACTATGGCGCTGATAGCTCCACCTCCTATGCAACTGCCGATGGACGCACAACATTCCGGCAAACTTATTTGGCCGTTGCCGATCACATAGCAAGCGGGGCTATCGGCCACATGGTCTATTCCTACCCTGTTTTTGGCCTTTTGGTCCAATTGACTCCACCCTTTTATGGACACATGTTGCCCTTGGATTCCGGTCGAATTCAGTAGGTTGATTTTTGTGGAAAATCACTCAAAAATTTAAACTTAAAAATTTTAAAAAGTTAACTTGCCCATCCGGTTCTGCTATGCTCCAATTGCAGCTTAATTTCCAGTCTAACATTCCTGTTTATTTTGAATTTTATTATTATTTATTTTAAAGCGCCATTGATTCTAGGGCGCTGTACATCCGAGGTGGGGTCACATACATAACATATATCAAACAAGTACAATGGTGACGATAAATGACTAATAACTGGTGCAGAGGGAGAGAGGCTTACAATCTACACTTCAGTTTCAATTTCAGTGGTAGGTGGTGAAAGGGGTAGTAGTGGCCTATTGCCTGTAACCTATTGGGGCACAAAGGCCCTCTAAAACATAAGAAGAAATCAGCATTATAAGAATCACATGGTAGGTGGAAGCCAATTTAAAAATTTTCCATTTGGGCCCAGGAGATTTAAGTTACGGCTTTGAACAGACACCCAGTGTTATGGTTACCAGAAGTGAGATTGGAAGATGCATGCAATGTCACTTCCAGTTACAATTGTCACAGTTTGCAGTAGTGGATATACTGGATCACCGCAAGCGATGGTGTTAGACACACCAGGGAGCAGAATCTAAGTAGGTCCCGGTTTTCACCACAGCCCGCCGCAAAGCGGGATGGACTTGCTGTGGCGGGAGTCTACTAGGTCGCTTCCACTGGCGTAACTTGCTTGCGGTGGCAGCCAAGGGTAGGCGAGGTACAGAATCGTCAGGCAGGCTCCTTCTTCGGGCACAGGCAATAAGGTCAGGACAGGCGGCAAAGGTTCGTGGTCGAGGGACGGAGGCTAGAAGGTACGGTACACGGTAATCAAAACTAGACTCAGGAAACGCTTTCTCAGTAGGCGGTAAGGCACTAAAGATCAGGAAGGGGCAGGCTTAAATAGGGGCAGCGACCGGCAATAATAAATTACCGGTGCGCTGGCCCTTTAAATTTAACACTGCCGGCGCGGGCGCCCTAGGGAGCGGGACTGCGCGCGCCGCGGTACAGAGACTACAGCAGGAGCGTGGCCAGGTAAGTTTACAGGGGAACATGCCGGGGAATGAGCGCGCCCGCGATCCGACATGCGGGTCGCGGCGCCGCTCAGTAGCGGGGCACGGATGCGCCTGCGACCCGGGATGGGGGTCACAGGGGCATCCGTGACAACAATAACCTTGAACCTATGTTCAAGGAACACGAAGTGGCATTGGACACAACATCTGACATCACTTCTGGTTACCATAACATCAAGCCTATGTTCAAGGAACAGGAAGTGACATTCAAAGCAACATCTGACATCACTTCTGGTTACCATAACATCGAGCCTATGTTCAAGGAACAGGAAGTGACATTCAAAGCAACATCTGACATCACTTCTGGTTACTATAACATCGAGCCTATGTTCAAGGAACAGGAAGTGACATTCTATGCAACATCTGACATCTCTTCTGGTTACCATAACATCAAGCTGTCAGAGTTCACGACGCAGTCCCTGCCTCAGACAGCGGACATGCTCGTGCCTTCTCGTGTCCATCCGGCCTAGCGGTGGGCTCTGGTGAAGACTGGGGACCTCTTAGACTCCGCTCCTTGGTGTGCTCTGCTATACCTTTTTCGCTCCCGGTGGCCCAGAGGATCCACAAATACCTGGAGTCCACCGAGTCAGTACACAAGCCTATGTTCAAGGAACGGGAAGTGACATTCTATGCAACATCTGACATCTCTTCCGGAAACCACAACATCAAGCCTATGTTCAAGGAATGGGAAGTAACATTCAAAGCAACATCTGACATCACTTCCAGTTACCATAACATTGAGTCTATGTTCAAGGAATGGGAAGTGACATTGGATGCAACATCTGACATCTCTTCTGGTTACCATAACATCAAACTGTCACAGTTCACACCCACGGTCCCTGCCTTAGACCAGGGACGTGTCCATATCTTCTCACTTATCTTCACTCCTGCTCCGTAGCGCTCTGTGGGCGCAGCGGTTCTCTGATATTTTAAGGGACAGTACTCAATTACCTGTGCAATGACCTGTGACCTTCTGGGATTTAAGGAACTTCCTGCCTGTGCTCCATTGTCAGTTCCTTAATGTGCTTCATTGATCCTGACCCCTGTTTGCTGTGCTGTTGCTGTTACCTGAGTTAACCCCTGTGTTACTTACAGTTAACTCCTGAGTTCCCAATGCATATCTACTGCTGTTACCTGCCACTGCTGCGGTCTGTTATCTGCGTTATCCATGCTGTTTCCTGGCATTGTACCTGTCTGGGACTCTGGTACCCATCTATGGCTATACTGGCTGTGACCCGTCACCTCTGCCTGTAACCGATGTCCTCCATCTTGCACTTCTACCGTCACCACAAGTAGCCATCTTAGAGGTAGCAACCTGGGGTTTCCTGCAGCTAAGTCCATCCGGCCTTGTGGCAGGATTCAGTGAAGACCGGGGACCTCTTAGACTCCGCTTCTTGGTTTGGTCTGCTATACCATCTTTGGTATGTCCTGGGACTGACGCTGTACAACGTTTCATGTCTAGTGTTCGGGAGAACAAAGACAAACTGGAATAACTGCAAGAGGTGCGGGGAGGTGGACCTCAGCATGATGGATCATTTGACTGGAAGAATGGCATGTAATGATCCATTTTGTTCTGCAAGTAAAATTGGGCATCACAACCCGAGCCTAGGGTGAGAAACATCAGAAGGGGTTTGCATGACATTGAGCTATGAGCCAGATGACCAGCTACAGGAGATTCATTGACCTAACGCCACCACTCTCAATGGAGCACAGCAAGATGGCAATGGAAGTTAGAACGAAGGTCTATGCTCTTCAGCAGTGAGACACGATTTTGTCTCGGACACAATGATAGTCGGACATTGGTCTGCAGATCATGATAGTACTGTCATGAGAAAGATTCACAAGAAAATTTCATACTGGTTCCTTAGTTATGGTGTGGGGTGGTATAATGTATGGTGGCTGGACCTCTCCAGTCTACATTTCAGGTACACTACTGTCTCAGTGTTACATTGAGTTGGTCATGGAACCAGTGGTACGTACATTTTTTCCAAAGTGTCTCATTAGCCGTTGGTTCAACAGGGCAATGCTAGTCAACACGTTGGTCATGCTACTAAGAGCAGCCTGTGTGTCCTACATGGTCTACCATGTCCTATAGCATCTCTGGGTTTGTTTCCCATAGAGAACATTAGGGACATCATTGGTGGGCAATCCTGAGGATCTGTCCAAGTAATGTGTTTCCCAGTTGGCTCGGACTAGTCCACAGGGGAATAGGGGAAACTCCTGATGAACCCATGGGCATGGGTTGATTTTTAGGGAGGAAGCCAAAGGAAAAAAAAGATTCAGAAAAAAAAAAAAAATGGAAGATTCATTTGAGTAAGTACAGTCATACACATTAGTTGTAGTGTAAGGCCCTACAAGATTTAACTCCACTGGGGGGCACCAAGAATCTAGTGGGTACCAGAAATCAACTCCACTGGCAGGCCCAAAGAATCAACTCCACTGGTGGACCTCAAGAATCAACTTTTCTGTTGGGCCCCAAGAATCAACTCAACTGGTTGGCACCAATAATCTACTTAACTGGTGAGCCTCAAGAATCAACTTCACTGCTGGCCCCAAGAATCAATTCTTAGGGCCAACCAGTAGAGTTCAGTTGATTTTTGGGGCCCATGAGTGGAGTTGATTCCTGGTACCCCACCAGTGTAGTTGATTCTTCGGGTCCACCAGTGGAGTTGATTTTTAGGGCATGTTCACACGGCGTTTTTGGACGAGGTTTTGGATGAGGTTTTCGGAGCGTTTCCTCGCCCAAAAACACGTCCAAACCACATCAAAACCTCTCCTGAAACACGCTTCTTCAGGCGGGGTTTTTGATGAGGCTTTGATCAGGTTTTGGATCAGGTTTTCGACGAGGCTTTCACCCATGCAAATGAATAGCCAGGACGAAAACCGTGCCAAAAATGCGGCAAAACAGCGCTAAAAACCACCCCGAAAACCGCGCCTACAACGCGCTTCAAGAACCGACATGACACTTCTTTTTCATTGCTTCCAAAGAAGTGTGTAAAAACCTCGTCGTATGTGAACTACAACGAGGTTTTACATAGGATTCAATGAAATTAACTGACGGCGTTTTGGGCGACAAAACGCTCCGAAAACCTCGTCAAAAACCTCATCCAAAAGCGCCGTGTGAACATGCCCTTAGGGTCCACCAGTGGAATTAATTCTTGGGACCCAGCAGTGGAGTTAATTCTCAGGGCCCAACAGTGGAGGTGGTTCTTTGGGCCTGCCAGTGGATTTTATTCTTAAGGCCCACCATTGGAGTTGATTCCTGGTACCCCCCCAGTGGAGTTGATTTTTCGTGCCCACCAGTGGAGTTGAATCGTGGAGCCCACCAATGGAGTTGATTCTTGGGGCCCAGCAGTGGAGTTGATTCTCAGGGCCCAACAGTGGAGCTGGTTCTTTGGGCCTGCAAGTGGATTGGATCCTTACGGCCCACCATTGGAGTTGATTCTTGGGGCCCACCCTACAACTCCTGTACATGGCTGCACATAAGAACATGACTCTTGCTTTCTACCTCTCTTATTCTGACATTCTCCCTTAAAAAGAGCCCAGGCCTGCCATGCTCAGGTGCCCACCATGTCCAAGGACCCACTAGGGATTTCTCTTACTCCCCTGAGGGCCAGTCCAAACCCTCATACTGGTATCTTCTTACGTGACAGAGGGGCCTCAGCTGACGCACCCCCTATGGCTTTGCCCCTGACGTCAACGTCTTGGTGTATAGATTCCTCAGCATTTCTTCACCATTATCCTTGTGCGGTTGAGAGCCAGGTTACATTAAAGCTTAATAATATTCTGAGCAGCGCCGTGTTTTATCGTCATTTTTATAATCTGTTGAACAGTTCATTGGCTTCTCCCCAGTGTAAATATCTTATTCCTTACACTATCTTCTGCTTTTCACAGATAAATGCTTAGCACCTGGGAGACGGGCTCATCTAATTAGTATGACGACTTTAGAGCTGGCCCTGGTTTGTTGGTTCCCAGGGTACTTGTGTGAATGTTAATGTCCTCATTAGTCCTTCCATCCTTCCTCAATATTGGATGAAGGTTAACACGTCAGGACAATGCACCTGTTGTCTTAAGGATCCTCAGAGCCGAGTTGAAGAATGGCAGTAGGTTGGCATCATTCATTACACAGTGGGCTGCAGTTGGGGAAGAGTTTAGTGCCGCATATGGAATTGTGGCTATAAGAAGAAAATGTTTAGTAATAGATTATGGAGATAATTTATGTTAGATTTGCATCAGTTTTGTTGCAGAAAAAGAGCCACACATTTTGCCAAATTCCTTCCTTTATGTCTCAATTTGTCACTTCTTTATGATCTCAGCTTCTTGTCTGTGAATGTGAACTCTCTTGCTTATATCCAGAAAATAGGAACCCGCACAACGCTTATGTTTCCTATAGCTGAGGGAAGGTCTGGAAAATAATACTAATGATAATCTTTATTTACTGTATATAGTGCCAACATATTCGGCAGCACTTTACAATTTAGGGGGTATAAGTACAGACAAAACCAAAACATTACACAGTAAAAAGCTACGTACAGATCAGACACAAGGTGTGAGGGCCCTGCTCACAAGAGCTTACACTCTATAAGGGTGTACAGGTTAGACGAAGGGTGAGAAGTTCTCAGTTCACATATTGGTCCAGCCATGTTACATAAATATGGGGTGGTTTACATAAAAAGTGGATGAACCTGCCACCTGACCATACATCTAAATAAAGATCGGTGCCTTTAACTTCTTAACGACCGCCGCCGTCTTGTGGGCATTTCAGGTCGTTCGTCTGCAGTGACGTCTTGGCGTCGCTGTAGACATCGGAGTTTGCGGCGCCCGGTGCCGCAACATCGCTAAGATCGGGACAGTACTACACAGCCCTGATCCCAATGCACCGGAGGGGGAGGGGGGAACCTCCGCACCCCGGTGCTTTAACCCTTTGATTGCCACGGATTGTCACCACAGCGCAATCAAAGGGTTTCCCTGCTCTGTCGGGTGATCGGAACACCCGGTGACCCGACAGAGCCCGGGGAACGGCTGCACAGTCAGCCCTGGGGACCTAGAGTAGCCCCAGGGCTGTCTGTGTAAGAAGCCAGTGATCAGGACAGACTGTGAGCTGCCCTGATCACTGCCTGTGTCAGACTGACACAGATTATAATGTATTATCATATATGAATATGCTAATACATTACTATTTGTAAAAAAAAAAAAAAGGAACACAGTTCTCCCTTCATGGGATTTTAAAAAAAAAAGTAAAAAACATAAAAAGTGTAAAAAAATAAATAATACAATAAAAATAAATATTTAATAAAAAATAATTGTGCATACATTACACACACAAAAAACCTACACATATTAGGTATCCACACGACCGTAATAACCTGTAGAATTAATCCAACAAGTTATTAAGTGTGAAATGTGTAAAAAAAAAATAAAAAAAAAACCAAAAAGTTTAAAAAAATTTAAAAAATTCTGCAATTATTTATAAGTGAACTTAAACTATTCCCCCATAAAGTACAACTTGTCTCGAATAAAACGAGGCCTCACACAACTGCATCATTGAAAAAATAAAAAAGTTACAACTGTTGAAACACAAGGAGGCAAATGCTAAAAAAAAATTCTGGTCATTAACTACTTTTCAGGTGTTCGGCTTAAGGGGTTAATTGCAGAGAGTCACAGTAGTGTGTGTAACTGAAAGTGGGGGGTAGCAATTCGCAATTAGGTATCTTGGTAGGCCTGCCTAAGAAGATGTATTCTCTAGACTGGCAATCTGCCCAACCGGGCAGTTTCCCTGTGGGCCTTCTGGTTCCAAGCAGTTGCATCTGTTCACAGCGGCTCACCAGTGTGAGAGGGGGAATGAATCCCCCAGTGGGACCCCCAGTTCTGGTGCTTGTGTTGAACTGTGCATTCACAGGACATGCATAAAATAGAAAGCTACAGCAGGACAAGGAGCATTGGGCCACTTCACTGCCGACTGCTGCAATGGACTCCAGAAGCAGCATCCCAACTAAGGCAACGTGATGACATCATACCACCCATGCTGGGCACAAGCCCTCGGAAAGTGCTACGCTTCGTAGAGGAACGGGGAGAGGTAAGTATTACTTTTTACATTTAATGGGAGCCCCATATACTACCTTCGTACTGGGTAATGTGCCAATACCAATTATATGTAGCTAACTCTTTTTTTTTTGTATGAAAATGGCAAAAGGAGGGCATTTTGAACTTCTTTTCTTATTCTTATGTGCTTTTTTCACATGTATATATATTCCCCTAGTGGGGGTGCAATCACTTGTATTCTGCATTATATAAATAATGTAGAAGGGTGTACCAGGATGGCACTACTATGGCAGAATGTAATAGATCAGTAACTTGGCAGCTACAGAAGCCTTCATCAGGCTTCCAACTGGCACAACAACTACTCAGAACCCCACAATCTTGTCCCAAGTGGGTGGGGTGTCAATTGGGGAGAGGAATGGTACACAGCTGCAATTTCCAGCCACGTATGGAGCAGGCTCAGTTTGTAAGCCTGCTCCAAACTAGTTGACCGTCAGAAGGGCATACCCATACCCCCAATGCCCTTAAAGGGGTTTTGCCACGAAGTGAGTTCCTTTCCTCTTATCTGCCCAGGAGAAAAGATAAACAAATCATGAAGGGCTGCAGGGATGAGAGGGAGGGGGGTGAGCAGAGAGCGAGGAAGAAGGGAGCGTCTGCAATGTTTACTCAAATAATACCATTACAACCAGTGGATTCTCTATACAGCAGACAGACTCAGACACTGCACTTTCACCCCAGCCCCGTGAAAGCTCCTTCATGTTCCCTGCCATCAGATAGGAAGTGCAAACATGCAAGCGTGGCCAGATCAGGTCGGTCTAATGTAAAGTTTCAGGAAACTAAGGGGGACTGAGCAATGCTGTAGCTCTCACAGGCTTCACTTTTTGTAATCACATATATTTAGAAAAGTGATTAAATACCCATTTGGGAGGATCCCACATCAACATTACATCGTGGCAAAACCCCTTTACGGGTTTAACTACATTGCTATTTATTATGGCTGAGTAACACACATGCAGCAATGTAAGAAATATCTGGGATACTACGGTAGATTCCCTTTAATTGCATCAAAGCAGAATGAACCAGGGTGAATGACAAATACTTCTATTTCTTGCACTGGGAACTTGTACCTTACTTATTGGAGAACTTCTGGGGTCTAAAGTTCAAAACTTCCACCATGAGAAATGACAAGCTTCGTTCATTATATGTGTTGCTAACTCCTAGAAGTACGCTGCAGATAGCAGGCGAGCTCTGGCCCTGGGGCTGCACTTCCCAGACTGTGCTTATATAGAACATTTACTCTGGTCACCGCTCGCAATAAACCAAGCTCTCCGTGTGAGAAGGTTCACGCTCAATCACTCAATGTGCTGTAGATGAGCCCCCACCATCTATCAGGGGGTCCATTGTCTTACAAATAGTATGTTAGGTAATTCATGACAATCTGGAGATGCTGAGGTGGTCAAGAGTGGACTGTAACATGGGCAATACCCTAGAACCTTTACACCCTGCTTCCTCCATGTTCTCATGATACCAAACTGAAAATTTTTAGCACCACAAATCATGTGATGCTCTCTGCATTACCTAATTATATATGGCAGATTTATTTGGGTATGGCATGGCCCTGTATATAAATATTATTGTTTATTTACTGTGATTAGGTCACAGATGCTAGTGGGGTACCACAAGGCTCAGTATTTGATGTGTCACAGTTGCTTGTGAGGTACCACAAGGGGTCATGGTTGCTAGCGAAGTACCCCAGGGGTCAGTAATGGAGGGGTCACTGTCGTTAGTGGGGTACCAGAAAGGTGAGTATTAAAGGGGTTACAGTTATTAGTTGTGTAACACAGAGGTCAGTTTTGGAGGGGTTAAAGTTGCTAGTGAGGTAAAACATGGATCAGTATTGCAGGAGTCACAGTTACTAGTGGGGTACCACAAGGGTCAGTATTGGAGGGGTCACAGTTGTTAGTGGGGTACCACAACGGTCAGTATTGGAGTGGTCACAGTTGCTGGCGGGCTACCACAAGGGTCAGTATTGAAGGGGTCACAGTTTCTAGTGGAGTACCACAAGGGACAGTATTAGATGGGTCACAGTTTCTAATGGGGTACCACAAGGGTCAGTATTGAAAAGGTCACAGTTGCTAGTGGGGTACCACAAGGGTCAGTATTGGAAAGGTCACAGTTGCTAGTGGGGTATCACAAGGGTCAGTATTGGAGAGGGTCACAGTTGCTAGTGGGATACTAGAAGGGTCAGTATTGTAGGGGTCTCAGTTTTTAGTGGAGTACCACAAGGGTCAGTATTAGATGGGTCACAGTTTCTAGTGGGGTACCACAAGGGTCAGTATTGAAAAGGTCACAGTTGCTAGTGGGGTACCACAAGGGTCAGTATTGGAAAGGTCACAGTTGCTAGTGGGGTATCACAAGGGTCAGTATTGGAGAGGGTCACAGTTGCTAGTGGGATACTAGAAGGGTCAGTATTGAAGGGGTCTCAGTTTTTAGTGGAGTACCACAAGGGACAGTATTAGATGGGTCACAGTTTCTAGTGGGGTACCAGCAGGGTCAGTATTGGAAAGGTCACAGTTGCTATTGGGGTACCGCAAGGGTCAGTATAGGTTGGGTTACATTTGCTAGTAGTGTACAAAAAGGATCAGTATCGAAGTGGTCACAGTTACAAGTGGGGTACACAAGACTTGGTATTGAAGGGGTCACAGTTGTTGGTGGGGTACCACAAAACTCTGTATTGGGGGGTCACAGTTACTAGTGGGGTACCACAAAACTCTGTATTGGGGGGTCACAGTTACTAGTGGGGTACACAAAACTTAGTATTGAAGGGGTCACAGTTGTTGGTGGGGTACCACAAAAATCATTATTGGGTCCTCTTCTTATCAATATGTTTACTAATGACTTTGTAGATGGCTTACAGAGTACTATTGCAATATTTGTTGATGATACAAATCTCTGTAAGGTAATCAACACAGAGGAGGATAACAGAATTGTTATGGAATTGCCAGATAGGCAATTACCCAAACAGGCAAAAAGAGGCAGAACAGACAGAGCCCACTCAAAACTGCTGTCTGTGAGCAGACACCCCGTGGGAGGCGGCGCCTATGGATTTTTACCAAAGCCAGCCGCAAAGCTGAAAAGCTTCTAGAGACTCAGGGTGCTTCACCAGAGAGGTGTAAGAAAACAAACGCGAATGGAGAAGAATGACAAAACTAGAGAGAACAAAGGATACAGGACAAAACACAGAACAAACAAAAGTAGTCAAACAAGCCAGGATCAAATAGCAGGAGAGGTCGTAGTACCAAATCAGGGAACAGAAAAGGCGACCAAGTTGGTTAAGAGAATGGGTGGATTGCAGAACCAAGCCAGGATATCAAACTTGGGGTTATTCAGCTTGGAAAAACATTAACTAGGGGCGGTATAATTATTATATACAAATATGTGAAAGGACAGTGCGCAGATCTCATATGATCTTTTTTACACCTAGATCTATAACAACAATAAGGGGTCATCTTCTATCTGAAGATAAGAAGGTCTCCCATCATCTTCTATCTGTAGGTAAGAAGGTCGCCCATCATCTTCTATCTGTAGGTAAGAAGGTCTCCCATCATCTTCTATCTGTAGGTAAGAAGGTCTCCCATCATCTTCTATCTGTAGGTAAGAAGGTCTCCCATCATCTTCTATCTGTAAGTAAGAAGGTCTCCCATCATCTTCTATCTGAAGATAAGAAGGTTTCCAACCATCTTCTATCTGTACGTAAGAAGGTCTCCCATCATCTTCTATCTGTAGGTAAGAAGGTCTCCCATCACCTTCTATTCGTAGGTAAGAAGGTCTCACATCATCTTCTATCTGTAGGTAAGAAGGTCTCCCATCATCTTCTATCTCTAGGTAAGAAGGTCTCCCATCACCTTCTATTCGTAGTTAAGAAGGTCTCACAACATCTTCTATCTGTAGATAAGAAGGCCTCCCATCATCTTATATCTCTAGGTAAGAAGGTCTCCCATCACCTTCTATCTGTAGGTAAGAAGGTCTCCCATCATCTTATATCTGTAGGTAAGAAGGTCTCCCATCATCTTCTATCTGTAGATAAGAAGGTCTCCCATCATCTTCTATCTGTAGGTATAAAAGGTCTCCCATCATTTTCTATCTGTAGGTAAGAAGGTCTCCAACCATCTTCTATCTGTACGTAAGAAGGTCTCCCATCATCTTCTATCTGTAAGTAAGAAGGTCTCCCATCATAGACGAGGATTCTTTACTGTAAGAGTGGTGACACTGTGGAGCTCGGGGTCACAAGAGGTTGTGATGGTGTCAAAAACCAGAAAACAATACTCATACTGAAGGCCGTGACAGGGTAAAGAGCCAGTATAGTGGAGGAATCACAGGCAAGGAGTACACAGCTAGGTTGGAGCAGAACCAGTCTCAGATAGACTGATTAAGAACTCAGACTGGTTCTTCTCCCACCTCAGGCCAAGGATAGGCAATTGGCATGAACCAGGCTTCAAGGGACAGTGCACTTTTAACAGAGGGATTCAGGGAAGTTGGAAGTTTAGGTGGAGAAATGGCAAATAAAGTTTAACTTAGATAAATGTCAAGTCCTGCACTTGGGCCGAGGAAACAAACAGTACAATTATGTAGCAAATAGTCTGATACTGGGTAAAACTATGGCTGAAAAAGACTTGGGGATATTGATGGACAGTAGTCAGTGACCAATGCCAGGCAGCTGCTGCCAAGGCAAAAACAATAATTGGCTGCATTAATTAAGAGGCATAAAAGCTCAAGACAGAAACATATTTTGCCTCTATGCAAATCATTAGTGAGACCTCACATGGAATATTGTATACAGTGTATAAATAGGACACAGCTGAGCTCGAGCGGGTGCAGAAGAGGCGATCAAGTTGGTTAAGAGAATGGGTGGATTGCAGAACCAAGACAGGATATCAAACTCGGGGTTACTCAGCTTGGAAAAAAGATTGCTTAGGGGCGATTTAATTACCATGTACAAATATGTGAAAGGACAGTGCACAGATCTCATATGTGATCTTTTTACTCCTAGACCTAGAATAACAACAATAGTAGGTATGAAGGTTTCCCTATCACAGATGAGGATTCTTTACTGTAAGAGTGGTGACACTGTGGAGCTCAGGGTCACAAGAGGTTGTGGTGGTGGAGACATTGACCAAGTTCAAGAAGAGTTTGGATGCTTTCCTTGAAGAATATAATATCACAGGTTATGGGGATTGGATTCTGAAGATGGGATGTTGATCCAGGGATTATTCTGGTGACCAGATTTGGAGTTGAGAAGGAATTTTTTCTCTTATATAGGGCAATCGACATTCACCTCATAGGGTTTGTTCCTTACTCTGAATCAACACTGTAGGGTCATAGACTGGGCTCGATGGACCTGTTTCTGTTTACAACCTCATCTACTACATAACTTTGGAGGATATAAATGGGGTATACAGTGTTATGGATTGTGTTGGGATAAGTGCATAATGGAAGCAATGTACATAGTTGGTAGAGTAGAAAATGTTCAACTGGAATGGAGGTTCCCATTTTGCAAAGTCTTCTTCAAATTGGAATTATTATTATTTTTATTATTATTTATTTTAGATCGCTAATGATTCCAGGGCGCTGTACATTTAAGATGGTTACATACATAACAAAGGTCAAACAAATTAATTACTAACAACTGGTACATGGACATGTTTGTGTGGTGGAGTAGTAGCAATGGGGTGAATGTTGCTTATAGGCTCCTGAAGAGATGGGTTTTCAGGTTGCTTTTGAGGCTATTGAGAGTGGGGGAGAGTCTGAGGTATTGGGGCAGTGAGTTCCAGAGTGTGGGGGACGCATGAGAGAAGTCTTAGAGACGGTTATGTGAAGAGCTGATAAGAGGAGAGCAGAGAAGAAGTTCCTGTGAGGAGCAGAGATTGTGTGAGGGGAGATATCTAGACATTAGGGCCGAGATGTATGGAGGGGAGAGGTTATGGAGAGCCTTGTAGATCAAGGTTACTAACTTGAACCGGATTCGCTGGGCAAATCAATTAATATTGAATTAGCGATCGATACCCTTGGGTTGGTGCAGGTGGCTGAGGATAATGGGGGTTTGAGACAACTCACTTGAATTTAACCTATAAAATTTTAGTTGGTGATCGGTGCCCTTGGGTTGGTGCAGGTGGCTGAGGGTAATGGTGGCTTGAGACTACCGAGTTGAATTTGACCCATAGAATTTGAGTTGGGGATCGGTGCCCTTGGGTTGGTGCAGATGACTGAGGGTAATGGTGGTATGAGACTATTGAGTTGAATTTAACCTAGAAAATTTGAGTTGGTGATCACTGCCCTTGGGTTGGTGCAGGTGGCTGAGGGTAATTGTGGTTTGAGACTACTGAGTTTAACTTAATCTATAAAATTTGAGTTGATAATCAGTGCCCTTGGGTTAGTGCAAGTGGCTAAAGGTAATAGTGGATTGAGACTGTTGAGTTGAAATGAACCTATAAAATTTGATGCAGATACATGGACATGGTTGATGCCTTCAGTAACTCCATTGTTCTTGACTATACTCAGTAGCCATTGATATGTTTTAATATATTCTGATGGACGTAGAATAGTCTTATGTGTTATACACACATTTAATTCAGTTGGCTACTTTGGTCTCTCCCCTAGGTTGGTTATTAGTATGGCATAGACGTTGGACCCTTCTATCCCTTATAGTAGCATCTCGATTTCTTTACAACCAATTTTGCAGTACAATTTCTTCCTTTTTGCCGAGTGATGTATGCTAATGTTTCTCTCCATTCGTGACAATATGCTCACACTTTACCATTTTTCTAGTATTTAATGACTATTGGCCCATGCCAGGCAGCATAATACCGAGACCATACATCTCATATAACCAATAGGCACATATGGTATATTACCGCAAAACTTCTAAAGCCTAATCAGTGTGATGAGTAGCAGAACTTCCAAAGTGATCTGCAGCGCCATCCGCAGCGAATATAGATTTACTCATGTGACATTAGAAGGCAGCTGGTTTCATTTGGAATTATTTCCTATGGAACATTTGTCCACAGTAACTTGCTGGGATAATATACTTTCTTTTGGCCAGGGAGCTATTCCAGATGAGCTGCAATGTCTACAGTCGTAGGAAGGAAAGCACAGTTGCTTGAGGGTAGCGCTGCGTAGACTGGCCATAATCACTAACATTGCAGCTGTTTATAGGTTTAGCTGCTAGGGTGAAACGCGTCAACAATACTATTAATCTTAATTAACGCTGGAATGAACGCAGAGAATTTTATATACAGGGAAGGAGGGGAAAGAGGCAAAGAAGCAACTACGAAAAGCACAACAATGTCCTCTTCAATTTATTTCATTAGAAAGACTTTATAGATAGAAATTCTGGAAAATATAATATATTTAAAGAGCAATTAAAATTGCAAGTGATATGAACAGATGATGAAGTAATCACATAATACTGACAAAACTACTAAATAAAAAAGAATAACTACTATTATACTGCCTTCTATGTATAAGAATATAACTACTATAATACTGCCCCCTATGTACAAGAATATAACTACTATAATACTGCCCATCTGTACAAGAATATAACTGCTATAATACTGCCTCCTATGTACAAGAATATAACTACTATAATACTGCCTCCTATGTACAAGAATATAACTGCTATAATACTGCTCCTATGTACAAGAATATAACTACTATAATACTGCCTCCTGTGTACAACAATATAACTACTATAATACTGCTCCTTTGTACAAGAATATAACTACTATAATACTGCCTCCTATGAACAAGAATATAACTACTATAATACTGCTCCTATGTACAAGAATATAACTACTATAATACTGCCTCCTGTGTACAAGAATATAACTACAATAATTATGTCCCTATGTACAAGAATATAACTACTATAATACTGCTCCTATGTACAAGAATATAACTACTATAACACTGATCCTATGTACAAGAATGTAACTACTATAATACTGCTCCTATGTACAAGAATATAACTACTATAATACTGCCTCCTGTGTACAAGAATATAACTGCTGTAATACTGCTCCTATGTACAAGAATATAACTACTATAATACTGTCCCATATTTACAAGAATATAACTATATATAATACTGCCTCCTATGTACTAGAATATAACTACTATAAAACTGCCTCCTATGTACAAGAATATAACTACTATAATACTGCTCCTGTGTACAAGAATATAACTGTTATAAAACTGCCTCCTATGTACAAGAATATAACTACTATAATACTGCCCCTATGTACAAGAATATAACTACTATAATACTGCCCCCTATGTACAAGAATATAACTACTATAATACTGTCCCATATTTACAAGAATATAACTATATATAATACTGCCTCCTATGTACAAGAATATAACTACTATAAAACTGCCTCCTATGTTCAAGAATATAACTACTATAATACTGCTCCTGTGTACAAGAATAAATACTAATCCTTTAAAATATAATACTGCTCCTATGTACAAGAATATAACTACTATAATACTGCTCCCTATTTACAAGAATATAACTACTATAATACTGCTCCTATGTACAAGAATATAACTACTATAAAACTGCCTCATATGTACAAGAATATAACTACTATAATGCTGCCCCCTATGTACAAGAATATAACTACAATACTGCTCCCCTATGTACAAGAATATAACTACTATAATACTGCTCCCTATGTACAAGAAAAATAACTACTATATACTGTTGAATAATAGTAATGCTATAGCCATAGCAACAGATAACTAGTTGGTGTTGTATTTTGGTTCTTTGACTCGTGCTGTTACTATTCATCCTCTGTCTCTAGGTCGTGGAGGCCCATTAGATTTTGCTATAGGGCCCTATGAATTCTAATTACACCTGATTGTAATAATCTGGTCTCAACTTGCTGCATTTTGTACAAAGTGAAATTAATTTGGGTTAGAATTCTGATGTTATCGGCAGCTCTGTAACAATGGATGTATCTCCGCCATCTCGGTGTAATATTCCCTTTGTTTTATCAGCTCTGTGCAACTTCCTCTTTGACGGCAACCGGCCTTAAACGTTGGGATTCAGGTCGCATAAAAATAATATATTTTCCAGAGAGGTATGTGCAATTTCCTGCAGATAGAAAGGCGAGGCTTCCCTGTAACAATCAGCTCCGGCTGAAAAACAGCCACACAATTATATTGGGTGATAAATAACGTGCTGGGAATAGACGTGTAATTCTCTTGTTTGTAGCTTTGATCTACAGTGTAATTAAGCTTTGGACCCCTCTTCACAACAAAGGATTGAGCTAAGCGGGGGATATTCTGCTACAGAATGGGAACAAAGAAGCAACAAGGTTTTATTACCTCTAATTCAATTAAATCAACATCTAACATTTTCACAAAAGTCCAATTTTTTTTGCTTCTTTTTGAAAAGCAGGAACGTGGAGAGCATTCCAATCATTTCCTATTATGCTGCACGAGGTATGGTTATAGGGAGCAGACTCTGGCTTTGCACAATCCTAATTAAAGGGGTTTTGCCATGAAGTAAAATTGACGTGAGAATCTTGCCAATGAAATAACAAACATTTTCACCATTCATTATTATTAAAAATTCTGTACCGTTTTTGTTTTAGCTGCTCCTTTAGGGATCCATTGTTTACAGCTCGTCTCCAAGGGATACGACCAGGGCTGAGAGCTCCTCAGTCCTGGTCGCACATGCTCAGACATCACCTCTCCTCTCAGACAGCTACTGAGTGTTCAAACCCCCAGGAGCTGTCACTCTACTCTCGTCCTCTGTTCTCCTTAGTAATTAGTCAAACAGTGCAAATAAATAAAAAGAAAGCTCAATCAGGTCTGTGCATTGATAAAGAGAAAAAAAAAACACAGGTTAAGTTCCTGCAGGGATTTGAACCAAGGACCCTTGTGCTGTAAAGCAAAAATGTTACCTCTGAGCTAAATTGTAGCTACTTACAGTTCAATACATAAACAGACATTTCTTTGACTAGAGAGAGGAAAGGCCTGGTGATGTCATCCTGCTGGGTCATATGATATTCAATTCAAAAAAATCACACACGCCCCCTTCTGAGTACACAGTTGAAGAGCTGGATACAGGAGGTATGAGATGAGATGGTGGCAAAACCCCTTTAAAGACCAAGACTTGGCCTTGCCTGGTCCCTATTGTAAATACAACTACAATTACCTCCCCATGTGCTTCTCCTATGTTCAGCCACCACCATAATGAGAGTCACAACAGGACTGGCAGGGATGCGGGTTGGCACATGGTGCACAGATGGAGCAGAGGGCGCATGTTTAAAGTGACTCCTGCTGCCTTCAGTGCTCGATATAGAGGTATTTACCTGGATTTTGGTTAGTGCTTATTGCTTTCTTGACTGTCCTATTGAATCTGGTTGTTTACTACAGGGATAGAAAACAATATTTGGCTTTTCACATCCAAAAACTTTTTTTTTAAAAATGAGCATAGGTGCACACTGGTGTGGCGGCAATATACATACACATTCCAATATCATTGGCACTTTATCAAGTAAAGAAACTATCAAAAGGCACATAGGAATCTTTGAAAAAGCATTTCTGATAGTTAGGATACATGAACATTCTTAGTTCACATTTTTGATCAAAACTGCTTAAAGGGGATGCATCGCTTCACATTTCGGGTTTTCTTAAAGCTTTTTTCCCATTTCCGAAACCCAAGGTGTTTCTTCCCCTCCCCATGGGTGTTTTTAAAACTGAAGGCGGACAACATCCGTTCATGTGGCCCCGAGTCTTGTGTTCCCCCCCCCCCTCTTTGGGGTCCACTCCACTGTCCTTCCCATGCAGCTTATTTAGTAAGATGTATTTTACATACTGTCACGACCCATCACCAGCACGGACGGGGGGGCCCGAATGGGGTGGGTTTTATCGCTTTTGCGCCCTCCCAATCAGTAGCGAATTAAAAAAAAAACTTACCACATGAAAGCTCCACCCCCCAAAAATGCACCTTCCTCAATAATAAAAACAAGGAATCAGCCGAAGGAAACGATTCCCGACAGGATTTTAAAAACCTAAAAAAATGCGTACCTCATTTTGCCTAAAGCAGCTACAAAAAAAAATCACCCCTTTAAAGGAAAGGATCCGTGAAAACAACAAAAACCAACGATTATGATAACTTTAATTTACATTAGGTACAATGCTTACATAAACAAAATATGAAACAAGGACATGACATACAAACAATCGTTATTTAAAAAAAAAGGGAGAAAAATAGAAGAATTCACACTTCAGATGTTTCAGAAAGGGCCCGGGGAAAGTGGAAAATGGAAAACAGCTCAATCCAGGGTTGGCCCCAAGCATGAAAACCTACTAGACCTGGCCCGGGGTCTTTACCTCTCTCATTTTGCCACTCTTTTACTGGGAAATTAGTGAGTGGGCGGAACGTGATTGTCTGATGGGGTTGCTACATCCCACAAGATGGCAACAGGGACGCGCTTCTGTGGGGGCAAATAAAATTGAAAGGGTTTTTTGTTGGGGGGGGTCAAAGGTGCACTTTTTAAATTTCGGATAGGGATTGTTTATGCACGAGTGTAAAATTTTTCGTTAAATCATTGCTTATCAATATGCAGGGGCTGTAACCCCAAAGGGGATACTTTACTTGTCAAAAAAGGACGGGGCGAATTCGCAACCCATGTATAAATTCCCTACGGGGGGAGTGGGGGGGGGTTTTCAAAGTTTCAAATTTTGGGACTTCACAATTTAAGAAAGGGTTTTTAAATGACGAATTCAAATACATTTAATTTTCAAGTGCAATAAACCCCCCCCTTTTTTTGGTTTGGGGCTGGGGGCACATACGGGGTGCTGGGGTTGCTTTCAAGGGGGGCGGGACAAATTCACTTGCATCCCCCCCCAAATCCGACCCAAAAAAATTTGGAATGGGGGATGTAGCAGAAACACCCACGCTTCATCCCTGGGGCCCGGCCCCCCCGTCCAGAAAAAAACACCCATGGAAAGAAGCGGCTCCGCTAAATCCACGGGGAATGGTCTTTTCCCCCCAAATAATTTTGTCTAGTTTTCCCCATCTCTGGACGCCCACGTCCCCTCTGCTCCACTGTTTTTGAAGCCCAGGCCCCCTTTCTGCCACAGTACATTTTGAAGTTATGTTTTTCCCCTTTCCCTGCATCCCGTTATAAGATGCTGGAAGGGCCTGTTACAGGGGGCATTGGGCATGGGCCCCTCCCTGCTTGTCTGACAAGGGGGCACAAACGTGCCCCCTTTGTTGCAAATAAAAACTTTTGGCAGGTCAGTCAAGGGGCGTGGGGGGGGCCGGGGCCCCGGGTGGGTACAGGAGGGTGCCCAGGTGATCGATGGGGCGGAGGGGGGGGACCCCAGCAGGCTTACTTCCCCTCCAGGTGGACTAGGTTTCTTCCGGCTTTGCATCCTTTTGGGCAACATAGGAGTCTGCCAGTTCCGCCAGTCTCTGGACTTTTGGGGTTTTCCAGTACAGACAAACTGACGAACCTCTGCAGGACAGATATGGAGAACTGCCCCTTGACCATTAATTAAACGGGTTTGTAAAGCTGGAAACAGAGAGTTTTTTAAACCCATTGTTTTTGCGGTGGACTTAAGCTGCTCCCACACTGTTAGCTTAGTGGGACCTTTCGCAGACCCGAATTTCCTGCGATTTTCACCTCCGGAGTGAGGTTTATATTTCATGACCCAATCTCTTTATGGCGTCATAGTCACCGGGGCCTGCTCTGGTGGGAGGCGAAAAAACTCCAAGGCTTTGCCCCCCAGTCCTGGGGTCAGATATCGTGCCCCCTGGTCTCTGTGCAGTTTTATTGTCTGCAAGTCTTTTCAAATCCCGTAAAAACATCTAGTCCCCCCTTTTCCTCACAGGAAAGTGGGTTTTAAATCGGGGTTTCAAAGGGTTTTTCCTGGGCCTAGGCCGTGGAAAAACCCCCACCCCCTTTTAAATTGTGCCAGCTGTCTTTAGGGCCTCTCGCTTACGTCGGGCCGCCTCTCGCTCTTTTCCCCCCCGTCCTGGGCTGGGGGGGTCCCCACCCCTGGTGTTCCGCACCTCTGCCCGTTTTGGGATTGCAAAAAAGTTGAGGGGCCAAAAAAGGGGCACAAGCGCCAATTTTCTGCAAAGCCTTCCCCGAACAGATCCTTTCCTCCCTGAGAACTGCCCCGGGGCGGGGGTCCCCGGGGAAATTATTTAGGTGCAAATTCCCTCAAATTGACTTGGGGTTGTCAGTTTTGTTCTCTAGCCGTGTCCAGCTGCTGGGAAATCTTCTCCACAAGCCACGGACAGTTAAAACCTTTGTCTTTTGGCCGGATTAATATCTCTTCCCCCCACCTTTGGTGATGGTATTCTTTTTTTTTGGGTTTTAACAGGGCTGGCCCCTCTCCCCCAAGCCCCGTTGCCAAATAAAAAAAGAAAAGAAAAACGGGGAAGGGAAAATGATTGTGGTTGTCAAGTAAGCCGCGTTGTTCTCGTAAACTGGTGAATCTTCACAAAGATACAGCCTCTTTTTAGTGAGGGGAAAAAATTTCTTAAACCCAACCAATGCGCAATAAAAAGAAAAATTAAACCCACCGCCTGCCACCATTTGTCATTTACCCACTCCCAGCAGTGACTGGGGGCCACTGTAATGGGGTGAGTTATTCCCTTGCGCTCACCTCTCAAACAGGTAGCGAATCAACATAAATCGTACCACAAACAGCTCCAGCCCCCCCAAAAAAAAAATCCGCTGCCCCCACCTTCCCCAATAATCAAAAAGGAAAACGCCGGGGGAAAAAAACTGATTCCGAACAGGTTTTTCTAAAAACACGTTAAGAAAAGCGTACCTCACTGCTCTAAAGCACTACAAAAATAAAAAACACTCCTTCAAGGAAGGATCCTGCAACAACAAGAACCAACGTATTTCTAAACTTTAATATGACATTTGGACAACTTTTTATAAACAAATAGAAACAAGGGCAAAAGACTACACATCAATACGTTATTAAAATAAAAGGGGGGAAAAATGAGAAGAATTACATTACAGATGTTTCAGATTAGGCCCCGGGGGAAGGATGGAAAATGGGAAAAAGCTCAACCAGGATTGACCCAACTAAAAACCACAGAGCTGGCCTCGTGTCTTTAGTCTAGGTTGTCCCCTCCTCTCTATTTTTCCTATTCTTTTTCCCGGCTGAAATTTTTGATGGGGGGCGCACTGATTTTTGATGAGGGGTTTTTGCGTACTATCGCCACAAGATGGGAATCACGACTGCGCTTCTGCGGGGGGGAAATCAAAAGAAAAGGGTTTATTTTTTGGGGGGGGCAAAGGTGACATCTTTTAAACTTTCTGGGTGGGGATTGTTTTTTGCTAGGTCGAAAATAGTCGTTTTTAACTAGGGCTTATCAGATATCACTGGGCGAACCCCACAGGATATATACTTGTAAAAAAGGGCTGGGGCGAGATTGCAGACCCATGCTTAAATTCCCTACAGGGGGATGTGGGGGTGGGTTTCTAAGCACAGGAAAACTGCTTCACAATTTAAAAAATGGTTTAATGACGAATTCAAAAACATTAATTTTCAATGGGT